>PVJH01004503.1:0-124561 GCA_004026705.1 Nesogale talazaci
GTATGTGTGTATGTATGCATGTATACATTATGATTAGAGCTGTATGAGTCCCCAATAAAATGATTTTTAAGAAAAATAAATAAATAAAAGGGCATGAGAAGTCCATAGCACAGAATAAGGACAAAGTAAATTCCATATTAATCATTATTTATGCATATATTGTGCATATCAGTATTGTTATATGTCATTTTTCAAAGGATATTCTGTACCATTGGAAATGACAGCTAACTGAAAAATAAAATTAAAATCTCTCAAAATTTAATGAATATGTCACTATATTCTCATACCAATAGTAAACTATTGAGCTAACAAAATTTGATAAGTTTGAATTATTAATAGTATTCACAGGATTGATAAATTGTTTAATATGGTTCTTTATCCGAAGTCTCTAAACTTCCACCCAATCACCTTTTCCTGCATAAGATTCACCTGTGAGCTATTGTGAACAAGGTTCCCTGGAGTGCCCTCCTGCTATGAACCCAATGAGCCCTCTGGAAAGCAAAAGGGAGGGTTCTCAGGGCAGCAAGAACCAGGCATGGAGAGTAGCCTTTGGATAGTCTTGGATCCAGAAGACAGCTAGATGAGAGGAGAAGCAGCAGAACCAGAACCATGAACAGAGTGGGGGGATTTTCCAACCCAAGCAAGTCAACCCAGATGAATGCTGTTGAACAGAAGGCAGACTTGTGGAGTGGGGGTGCTTCTGGTACTTTATTGGGAAGCCTGAGCTCTCTGGGCCACAGAAGTAGGGCCGATTACCTTCAACCTGAGGTTTACTGGAATGGGGTGCCTTGGAGCATGCACATAACTCAGGGAGCTGTGTTTGTTGACTCTTGGAATGTGTGCTGAAGGTCTTGGTTGAAGTCTCCACAGTGTTATACTCATTTGGGCATTTATAAGCAGCCTTGAAAACATTTTCTAACATGTTCTGATAAACAACTGAATTCTTAGCACTTCTCACTTTTATTGTACCCTGTCAATTTACTTAACAAACTCTTTAATCACAAACGTTGTCTGAACATTCTTTGTAGCCCTTGCAACGGATGAAGTAAACTGACCAAGTAGACAATACTACTTAAAACAACACAATATTAGACTGCTGTTACTCACTCTGTTTCTAATTCTATCCTTTGAATGCAAACTGGATTATCATTCCTATATTCTTCAACTAGGAAAAATATATTCAGAATAATGAATTCAAAAATTCCAATCCTCTGTCTTATGGTATATCAATAATTTGACAATTTTGTCACATGTATTACTTTGGTCAGTTTGACTCTTTTGATCCTTTCTTCTGAAGTGAGAAGTCCAATCATTTTTCTTTCACAAAAATTACATTTTTATATCAATAAATATCAGGTCACACTCCTAAACTATTGATTCTTCCATCTAGCTCATTCTACCCACAATGACTTGGCTTAAACAGCCAGATGGCATCTTTAGAGAGCAGTGATAGCTTACCATTCTCTAGCTGGAGTGCTGCATGTGTGTATTGTAAAAATGAGTTCAAATAGAATCAGTATATATTTGTGATTGTACAGAAATATTCTGAGTGACTTCGATGATCACTGCTGCTGTCCAGTTAATTTCAATGCACAGTGATCGTATAGGACAGAAGAGAATTGCTACACAGAGTCCTAGTCAAAAGTCTGTAAAAGTCTAGGCTTTCACGTGTTTCTCTCCTCTTGTAGTTGTTGGGTTTCCCTTTCCCCTAGCAGCTAAGTGCTTAGCCCCTACGCCATCAGAGATCCTTATGATGTTAGTGGAAAGGACATGAGAATACTTTCTGGAATGAAGGAACTGCTTCAGACCATGACATCTTCACTCACATTGGAGCGTGAGATGCATAGTATATTAAGTGTTCGGCTGTTAACCCCACCCACCATCTACTATGTCGGGAAATAAGTGGAATATCTGTTCTCCTCATGAATTATAGCTTTAGAAACCCGTTGAACTATCCCATGATTTCCTACAGAGTCTCTATGGGTCACAGTCAACTTGATAGTATTCAGTTTGCATTTACTTATCTATTTCCTGATCCTCCTAGTGTTCATCTACACTTTTCCATTCTAGGATTTATTGAGAAACAGCTATCTCATTTTAGTGTGGAATCATCTGGTAGGGGCCAGGTAGCTTTAAGAGTCTAAGGAAATGGCATCATCCTACCAATTCTAGACCCAGAGATTCATTGAGACAAATGTGTGCCCAGAATTGGATAAAAAATCCATATTATTTATTGACTAACATTTTATACAATATCACAGTAATACACTAGCTAAATATCTAGTATCAATCAATTTTGCTTGAATACAATGTATGCTGAGCAATAGGGAATACCAAGATACAGCGACAGAGTTACACTGACTAAAACAATTCAGTGTATGTGCCCACTTGGCCGCGTCGTGATTCTCAATGATTTGCCATTAATGGACTCACCTTCTGTTTTGTGATCTAATAAGGTCATCTTTGTATACCATCATTTTTTTTTTTGCTTAACAAGTTGGTCTTTGGAAACTCACTATATAGATAAGTAAGGATAATATGTACTTGAGATCGTGCATGTTACATAATAGTACATTCATCACAAATCAATACAGAATTTCTAATAGACAAATAAAATAGATTGTGATGATTTGGACATGGGACTTATAATTTGTGACAGCATTTGAATTTACTAAAAATAACTATTCTAAATAACTTTTGAAAAAAGACTTTTTTTTTGTTTCAATTGAGGATTTTCCATCAATGCTTTTGTGTCTCCTACAGCATTATTATGGGGTCATTAAAAATGTTTGTTAAAAAACAAATTTTAACTTATTTTATTAAATAGTATTATAACTTGGAATATATCCTCCCAAAGATGTATTATAAATCCTCACCCATAGATTGGAGATAGTGCACTGACCTTTGTTGTGCTGCAATCTATAAAGTGAACGTTCAAAATCACCATCTGCCCTGAGGGAGAATGGTAA
Organism: Nesogale talazaci; assembly: GCA_004026705.1. Classification (NCBI taxonomy): domain Eukaryota; kingdom Metazoa; phylum Chordata; class Mammalia; order Afrosoricida; family Tenrecidae; genus Nesogale; species Nesogale talazaci. The sequence goes on from PVJH01004503.1 coordinate 2,970, forward strand.
AGATTTCTATACATTAAAAGACTTTAGTCTCAGAAACTTACAAGGACAGTTTTACCCTATGCTACCGGGTTGCTGAGTCAGAATTAACTGGGTAGCCACGGATTTGGTTTTGGATGCCTGCCTGAATTATAATCCCATTTGCAAAAGACAGTCTGAGTCTGACAGACTGAAGCAGGATTAAGGTAGCCCATATCTTGCCTCATATCTGTTCCGCTTTACTCTAGAGATAACAGAAAAAGAAGTTACTCTAAAGCAGGCAAACTGAATTAAAACTTTCAGCTCCTGACTCTGTGTGAAAATAAAATCCTCTTTGTTATGACTACCCATTTGTGGCCTTTCTTTAATAGCAGCAGTAGATAATGAAGAATCCACTAATTAAGAAGCATCACCTTTTTAATCTAATTTTAATAGTTCAAGGATCCTGGTTTATAATCAAGGATTACCATCTTAAAACTGCTGTTTTGTTTCCTGCAGAATTTTCTAATCACCCCCCAAAGATTCTGATGCATTACCTATAAATATAATTGTAGAAGCAGCAATAAGAAAGTGGATAAAGATATTTAAGTAATCTCATTAATATGTCAAGAGGCAACCAGTGCAAAGGGAAGAAGTTAGAGTTATACCATGGAAGAAGCACCTGCTGTGTTGTTTCCTTCACTGAAAGAGAAACCTTCATTTGATAAAACTTCTAGCATTTGCTGAAACTACATTGAGTGGCTCTATGTTGTTAAAATTATCTGTTATGTGAACTTAAGTGCACTTACAAGGAAAAGAGCCTCATGCCATTTAGAAAGCTAAATTATACATAATAGGACATAACAGATTTATCCCAGAAATTGATTCACAAGAGATAATGCATTTAACATCTCCCCACCCGCTACCCTGTATTTTTCCCCCTCTCTCGCTCACGTTGTTTCACTGATTTCCCTGTACTGTAACCTTGATAAGCATGTCCTTATTTTAGTCTGATTCTTGAATTGTCCTCTGCCTGTCGGGCAGTCAATATCTTGTATCATTTTCAGGATTGGGACTGTAGGGGTAGAGTTTATCTTGTCAATCTGGAGATAGCCAATGAGATCTCTGCATGGGTATGGTTTTCTGCGGAGAATTCTGGGAAATCTCATTGAATTTTCCCCTTCGAGTTGAGTGACTCAAGAATATATCCTTGGGAGACATTGCTGCTGACAAGACAACAAGGCAGCAAGCTGATAGACCCTGAGTCCTGGAAACTGGAGGAGCCACGGGACAGTCCTGCCAGTACCGGGATGCTTCAATCACCACTGGATACACGAAACTCTGCACCCACTGACCTGTGGTTGTCCTGGTGTCATCGCATATGCTTTGTGAGTCAGAAGAAGACTTTATAGACTGGTATTGGACATATGGGCTAATATCGGACTTATGACTTTGGGTTGGACTGGGTTGGGATGCTTTCTCAATTTGCTATTCCTCTTGCATATAATAAACCTCTCCCTTATATACATATGCATGTTTATGAATTTTTTCTCGAGTCTACCTGGACTAACACAGCCTGAAATGCTCTTCTTTCTATAATCTTCCTTGTTCAAGGCGTCAATTAATTCTAGATCCACTCTAGAGCCTGAGTAGCATCATGGTCAGCAGTTTGAAGCCACTAGTTGCTCTAAGAAAGAAAAAAATGGTCTTTCTAAGCCTATAAACTCCCAGGTGCACGTCTACCCTATCCTTATAGGGTTGCCCTGAACCAGAATCGACTCAATGGCAATGAGTTTAGTTTTGAGACACTTGGGCCAATCTGTCCAAGAGCTTTCTGTGCTAGACCATCTCACATTCTTTCAGATCCTACCTTGCTTTATTATATCAGCTACTTATTTATGCACAACATACTAATGATTCATTGTCTATTGAAATATAATTTATTTAAATATAAATTTTCAATTTTCAATTGTATCAGAGCTTAAATTCTTAGCACTAGGAATTATGGTAGTACAATAGTTTTGCATTGGAGTGATAAGGACAAGATCTGGAGTTCAAAATCATCATCAGCCACAGGGAGAGAGACTGGGTTTGCCACTTCAGAACCAGGTACAATCTCAGAAACCCATAGCAGAATGCTGAGAATCAATCCAATAGCAGTGAGTTGAGTAAATCCTTATGCTAAGGGTTCTAGTCTCCAAAACCCACAGGGGCAGTTCTAACCTGTCCCATAAGGTCAGGAATATTTTGTATCAGTGCTTCATATTTTTGTATCAGTGCTTCGATTCTCCTAAACCATTATGATGGATTCAGTTAAAAAAATTTTGTTATAAAATAAAATTCTATCTAAGCTTCTTAAATGTCATTATGATATGAGTTGAATTATTTCTCCCCACCTCCAAATATATTATAAATCCTAGCCTCTTTGCTTGAGGTTAAGAATCTTGGTGGTTTCTTGGGTTGTGTACTAGGCTGCAAATTGCAAAGTCAGGAGTTCATATTGCAAAGTCAGGAGTTCAAAACCACGAGCTGCTCTCAGTGAGTAAGGTCAGACTTTTTATCCTTGCCACACTGGGCATCCATAGTCAGGATTCAGGACACGACTGTCTTGGTAAGAATGCTTTGGACCAATCTAGCAAGCATTTCTATTTAACATTGCATATGTCCTAATTATGGTCCCACTTTGGTAGTTCCACCTGAAACTATGGTGCATTTCCTGCCCCCAGTTAGGCTTTTGTGGCAGGTTTTTTGGTTGCTTGTTTATTTTTTGCTTTCCTACGTCCTTCTTACATTTCTGAATCTCTGCACATCTTTCACTGCCATGACAACCTCTTTCTAATGGTCTCTCTTATCCAGAGGGCATGTCTTTGTCTTGACTTTTTAAGACTTAATAAGGTTTTGTGAACCCTAAAACACAGTAGGACATTAAGATAGTACTCAGACTAATTTATGTTTATTATTCTTTACTTTAATATGCTGTATATGCAGAGAAATACAAAGATCTTAAGTACAGCAGTCCAAAAGTTTTGGCATATGTGTACATTTATGTAACCCACTATTCTGTGAATATATAAAACAAAACATTAAAAAATTATCCTGTGTATATCTACAGTACATATATTTCCACCCACAGAAACATAACTGTAAGCCTGATTTATTTTATTATCTATCTATCTATCTATCTATCTATCTATCTATCTATCTATCCATCTATTTATTTAATTATTTATTGTTTTGGGGGCATCACTGCCCTCTGGTGGTGGGATAGGAGGCCCAGCCTTGCTGCTGGATTTGAACCTCCAACCCAGTGGGCCGCAGTCCCACGCACAACCACTACGCCACCGGGGCTCAGCCCAAGCCTGATTTATTTTATCATAGAGTTTTTCTTGTCTGTTTTAGCACTTCAAATAAATGAATAATATAGTATGTTAAACATGTTATGCTATGCTAAACATATATTACTTTTTAAATTAGAGATGTATAGAATAGAATATGAAAAGTGCTTAAATATCGTAAAGTACTTAAGTATTATACTAAACTATACAAATCAACTATTAGTAAATGTTAAGATGTTTCTAAATGGTATGGATTTTAAGACTTTTTTTCACATTGTAATTTTATGTTTCATTGTAGTGCTATCTTCTTTAGACCTTTGAGATGTTTATAATCTTGTTTCAAATAAATATGTATAAAATAATTGTTCTACTATAAAGTCAGTGGAGATGGAGAAGGAGAAATCATGGTGTTTCAAAAGGCAACACCGAGGGGTTTTGAGGCCACTATACTGAAAGGTATGAGAGGATTTCACAAAACTTGTCTAAAATGAAATTGAAAGATAGTGCATGTTTCTTTCAACTTTAAAATTTTTATGAAAAAATGCATTGTATTTTCATTTTATTTTTGTGCACATATTTCCAAGTCCCTTCTATTTACACAAAAGGATCACTGGTGACACTATTGGTTGGGTGTGGCCTCCTAGTGGTCGTGCTGTGAAAAACACCAGCTACTCTTGGAAGAAAGCTGCAGCTGTCTTTTCTCATAAACATTTCCAGTCGCTGAAGTTACATATAGGGTTGCTACCCCTAAAGAACAGATGCAGTGGCAGTGAGTTTTGATTTAAACACACATATGCGTGCTTGCACACATTCTGAACAAACTATGCATAATATATATGCATGTAGATACACGCATATGTGAAAAATACCATCTTATTGTGAATAAAAGCCAAATATCAATATTTAAGCATAATAGGACATTCAGTCATCAGTCCATCTTTTACTTTCATCTTTTTTTTGTCTCTTGCACAATGGTCATAAAAATTGCATTTATGAGCTCCAGGGGAAATTTTTTGCAATATAAAAACTCCTAGAATCAAAATGTGTTTTATGTTTGTAAGAGAAAAGATATCTAAGTTTCCAAAATATTAATACCAACAGTATTTAGGATGACTATTTTATATTGTTTTATTGAATTAGATACATTTCATGAACATTGAGATGAGAGTAGATTATTATCTCATAATAAGTTAGTGAGACTTGTACTAAAAGAACTAAAGTAATCTGTCCAGCATGGAATTAAATTTTGGGAATTTCCAGACAAAAATGTGAAGTAAAAACATTACACAATATACCTGGATGGATTGATTTCTACTCCCAAGGAAGTCTAATATACTGAAAACAATGAATAAACAAAGCTCAAAATAGAATGCTTCCTGAAACAACCTTTCCCATAAGCCAAACATCTTTCTGAATGTCTTGTTCCGGTGTTAAGGCACACAGAAGGCTTGCAAGCGGATTTCTGGTAGTCGATGGTCTTAATACATGATGTGAATCAGACATTGTTCTATTTTTTACAGAGATCATGTACCTTCTACATTGTTTCTCCACAAATCCTTGTCCCCAAGATAGATTTCTGCAAGGGCCCCTCAGCCATTTTCCATTCTTTAAAAACGTTGTTGCTAGTTTGATTTGTGGGGGTTTTTTTGTTTTGTTTTTTTCATGTCATAGAGCATTTACAGACATACCTTCTAGGGATAGGAAAAGATTAGCAAACAGATGTAGAAGTTAGATGCTATCTGTGTAAACTTATGGCACTTAGGATTCTAGGATGGATTTTTAGGTAAAATGTGCAGTTCAAAATTAGGAACTGTAGTTCACTCAGTCTTAACTTCGATAAATACATGTAATCACCGATTAAAGATGTATATGAGTTACAAAGAACCATACTTACAGCTGTTTACATTTTTACATCTTATTTTAAATATAGTGTACTGCACACTATGAGTTATTTGCTGATGTTTATATGCAATATTACCACCGTTTAAAAGAAGCACACAAAATCATATCTATAAATATACTAATGGTAAAAGGGAATGATCAATACCAAAATGAGAGAGAGAGGGGTATAAGAACTATAACAGAATCAATTTATGATGAAGTTAAATGAACAGAACCATTTAATTAAAGCCCTGGTAGTACAGTAGCTGTGCATTGGGCTCCGGTCCTCAAGCTCTACAATTCAAAATCACAAGCTCCTCAGGAGAAAGACAGGGCATTCTTCAGGTATATAATCTCAGAAACTCATAGGAACACTTCTATCCAATAGAATTGCTATGATTTGGAATCAACCTGATTCTGGTGATTTTGGTGTGGCAGTCTTTATATGAACCTTTATATTTTAAAAAATACTTTGCATAAAAACATCTGAAATATTGAGATTTCTGCAGTCTTTTACAGATTGTTCAGAAAGTCTGTGCCTCATTTGTGTCATCTTCTATCTAGTTCTGATGAATTCTAATATTCAACATTAGATTATGAGTCCTCAAAGCAGATGGAAGAAAATAATTTTAAAAAGAGATGATCAAAGAAATGAGAGGCCAATGAGTCAAACATTATCCATGCAGGCAGTAAAGAGACTAAAGAGACAGGAGGACTCAAGCTAGAGAGGTACTATATATATATACTTTTTGGCATCACTGTCTCTGGTGGTCGTGGGCGCTACCCAGTGCTGCTGAGAGCCGCCGCTGGATTTGAACCGCCCAGCTTACGGGCTGCAGTCCCGCACTCAACCACTTACGCCCCCGGGGCTCAGTCAAGCACACTTTTTTTTAAATTTATCATTTTATTGGACGCTCATACATTGCTTTCCATCATACGTAGTTCAATACATAGTTACATACACTGTCCCAAGCACCCCCACTTGCCTGTCTTCATTGGCATTCTTCGAACATCTGGCCCTCCACTTGGGCTCTTGAAATGGGCCCCTCTTCCTTTCCCCTCTAACATTTTCCCCCTCGCCCCCAGTCCGCATTACTCTGCAGTCATTATTGTTTAGTCATATCCTACACTGCCCGACATCTCCCCCTGCCCACTCCTCCCTACGTCTGCCCTCCAAATAGGAGACAATTTGCAGATCCCCACAGCTGGCTTCCTCTCTCTCCCTCACTCCCTCCACCCATCCAGCAACTTCATTCCCACCACTGACCCCGAGGGGTCCATCCACCCCAAGTTCCCTTGTTTCCAGTTCCCACCTCCACCAGTGCACCTCCAATCCAGCTGGAAGTGCAGGACAGATTTGAGGCTGTGATGGTTGGGGCGAGGAAACCTTCAGGAAATAGAGGAAAGTTTTATGCTTCATAAAACCTCACTGGTCCATCTCTCCCCCGTGACTCTCCTGTAAGGGGGTGTCCAATTGCCCCCAGGTGGGCTTTAGGTCCCCACCCTGCTCTCCCCCTCATTCTTACTGATTTAATCATTCTTCTTTGATGAGAGGCACTATTTTGAGATAGATTTTTAGTAAGCAGAGGATGTTGAGAAGTTGCATTTCAGAAAGGGGAAACATGAGTCTCAAAAGAGCAGGTTTGCAGCAAGTAATTAGAGGAAGAAGACCCCGGTTTGACCCCCCTATTCTGAGGCTCAGGAAGTGTGAGAAAATATCCACAATTTGAAAAGCACAGAGAAATACTTTCCTGAAGGAAAGCTTAACTATAGTAAATATAGGAGATTTTCTGTTTAATATTTTAGTGCCTGAGAAATCCCATCATTAGAGGCAATACAGAAGATTAATATATTATCCTCACAATATCCTCATTAAAATCCAATTAAAACACCTGGAAAGGGAACATGCTAACCCATTAATACTCACTTATTGCATCAGTATGGACTAATAAGCTAGATTAGTCTAAAAAACACACAAAAACTAAAAAAAGACTTTTGAAGTGGGAAATTGTGGAAGCTCTGAAAAAATTAGTTCCCCAAATTTGGGATATAAAGTAGAACTAATGAACGGTCAGGTAAAAGAGATGGAGTAAGTTGGGCAGCAAACGATGATAGATATATTGTCATAAACAAACTTCTCACCCGCTTTGCATTCCTCTAGCTCTATTCTCAAGAGAACCTTTTGGATTAGTTCAAATAGAACTTTAGGAACTGGATTTGAGACTATACTTTAGGAATGAAAATAAATGAAAGCTCTGAAAGTTCCCAAACGAATCATGCCCAGTAGTCTCAGCGGACAGCAGAAGGGTGTGAACTGAACAACAAAAGCAAAAATAAGTAACATGTACTCAGTTTCAAATAGTTTCTTGATTTGATTATTTTTGAGGGTTGATCAAGTTACATCTGTTTTCCAAACTTCTGTTCGTTCACCTATAGCTGTGTGGTAATAAAGCTACCCAGGTTTATTATGAATATTAAATGAGAAAATATCATCTCTGGAGGTACTAAATTCAGTCACAGATAGATAAGTTATATCGATTACCCAGTATCTGTTAGGCACCGTGTTAAGATCAAGCAGTTTAAAATTAGATAAACTTGGTTGTTCTTTTTGGCGCTTATGAGTTTATGAGTGTTTGCTGATATCAGGAGCCCTGTGCAATGGCAGTTACTAGATGTTCTGCTAATGCAATGGTGAGAAGCCATTACTTGTCCACAAAGGAAAGATGGGGCTTTCTACTCCTGAAAAACTCTCAGTGTGAGAAATTCCGAGGGACAATTCTATCTTGTCCTCGCGCGTCACTGGAGTCTGGATTGACTGGCAGGTCATCAGTGAGGGGAGTTCCTATCTGCAATACTATGATACCATCAAACTGTAAGTTACTTTATCACCTCATTTGCTATCTATTCACAGAAGAGCAGGACCCTTCCTAATCTCTGGAGAAAAAAGAAGGGATTGAAAGTTGCTATTTGTAGATCTTTGGGACAAATATTTAATTTGAAAGTGAAACAGAAAGAAAACTTGAAAGCTTAATCTGATTAAGTTATCTCTATAAATTTGAGTGGGAGCAGACACCTGGAAATCAAGGATTCTGTGCATTTACTACCTATTTAAACTTAGTAAATGCATTTTGAGTATAAGGACAATCATCTTATTAGGTGATTCCAAATGATACCCATTATATGACTGGCTGCTAATTCAAGTATATATTTAATATCAAAGTTCCTTTAATATTTTATAAATTAATAAGTGTTACTCTCTGGATCATGAATATTATGAAAACTCCCCAAAAGTTGAGTTCAAAGAGAAAGTCAGAGAACTAGAAGAAAGTCTGACTTCTCTAATCCCTATAAATTCTGGATACCTATTTATATTTAAAGAGAAGAGATAGGTTAAAAGCTCTCTGGTAGTTATATAATTGTCAATTTGAGGATTAAGCATGTAGGGGTGGGGTCTAGCCTGCCAATAAGATCATAGCCTGTGAAACCTCTTTGTCGGCATGGCCTTCTCCTGAGAATTCTGGGAAATACAGACTTTCCTCCTTGGAGGTGGGAGACACTTGCTCTCTTTGCTCAGTCCCTGTTAGACATACCTGAGGAGAAGCCACGTGGATTTACCCTGATGCGTCCAGAACCCTGGACCTGGAGATCCCAGTCAGCACTGAGAAGCTTACAATACCACTGGATTTCAAAGATCTCCCACCCACTGGCCTGTGATTTTCCTGCATTCCACATCATTGCATGTGCTTCGTGAGGCTGAAGAGGACTTTGTAGATTGCTGTCAGACATATGGGCTAATATCAGACTTAGGGATTTTCTTTGGACTGGGCTGGGTTGCTTTCTCAAAGTTCAATTGATCTTGTATTTAAACGTTTTTCTTATACCCATGAGTGTCTATTGATTTGCTTCTCTATTCTACCCAGACTGATTTTGAAACCAGGAAGAGATCAAATATCATTTAGGGTTTTAATTCATTACCTGCATATGAAAGATTAAAATTATAAATTCATGCATCTATATATACATATTTAGATTGAAGATCTAATCTGTTGCTTGTCTAAAAGGTGCTCTCAGATGTAGTTATGGTTAAGGATGTATGGAGAATTTCAGGAAAAATGTCTCAGAAGCCCTTGAGTCCCAGGCTATTAAATAAACCTGACTTTTTCATCATTTATATTCTGTCCCACATTTTTCCCCTATCCTATGACCATCTAACTCTTGTGATCATGATCAGAAAGATAGAAATATCCATGAGTCACATCATTCTTCTGGTCTCATGGTACACGACGCTTATGGTTTATGTAGATTTTTAGTCATGAAGACTAAGTCTTCTGAGTCTTTGGTGTCTGTATTTTTCTTTGGCTTAGAATGACCAGAGACTAGTATTTGGTATCTTTTAAGACCCTAAAATGTCTCTGATTAGGGAATACAGCAGAGAGAAACTATTTGAAGAAAAACGCTGGACAATTAGAATTCACCTTAAGAGAAAAAAAGTCAAAGGAAAATTATTAAATAAAGTGCTTTGTTGTATTTAGAACAAATTAATACTGAATCTTGTACACTTACATGCTCTAAACCAATGTTATGTATATTTATTTTCCCTTCTAAACCTGGATATGTGCACTGATAACAATGAAATAGAAGAAAAAGGGTTTATGGAAAAGTCAATCTCAAACAATCTCAAAGTCAAAACTCAAACATTTAATAAAAATTGAGAAAAGTAAAGGAGAGACAGGTAAGGTAAGAATATTTTTTATTTGCTAGAAAAACACTATGATATTTTAAATTTTATTTGAGATACTTTTCTACTGACAAAAAATTTGACAATATATTTAGGATCCTCATTTATCCACTATTATAAAAAGCTTGCTGTCCAGAGGTTTAATAGTGAGCATTTGTACTGTGAGGCGAGCATCAAGCAAATTCCTGTGAGTTAGTGCCTCCAATGTCATTGCTGGGAAATGCTCTCTCTAGTCATAGTGCATTTTTTAATAAAAAACACTTTTGCTCAATCCTCTTTTGTGATGGTCTCTTTAAGAGTTCAGCATGCAGTGGTGGTATTTTGTTTCCTGCTTGGAGAAAAATGCTGCCCAAACTGTTGTGATGTTGAACACAGCTTACAAAAGCTATGGCAAAAGCTTTAGTGTGTGAGTGGTTTTGTAGTTTCAAAAAAGGTAAAATGTCAATTGATGACAAACCTTGTTTTGGATATCTATCAACTTCCATAATGGATGAAAATGGGGGCAAAATTTGAGCACTTGTGCTTGAAGACCACTGACAGGTCACTGAAGAGATGGGAAGGTTATCTACTATATATTGGAACTCGGTTCAGCAAATTTTAATGAAAGATTTGGGAATGAAAAGGGTTACTGCAAAATTTGTACCTCAGGTTCCAACTGACCAGGAAAAAGTGCATCAAGTGCTTTGAGAAAACAGTTCTAAAGAAACTTATGACCCTGAAAGCAAATATTAATCAAGCAAGTGGATGACACAATTGTTACCTTGCTCACAAAGGCTCCTCAAGTGAAATCAAAGATCACAGGGTGGCTCTTTTTTTTTTTTTTTTTTTTTTAATGTGAGGGGAATAGTGCATTTGAAGTTCATTCCACCAGGTCAGTCTATTAATTAAGCTTTCTATTTAGAGATTCTGAAAAGATTGTGTAACAGTTTGTGGCAGATGGGAGACTGGTTTTGCCACCACGACAATGCACTGCTTAGAGCAACCCCAGTGAAACAATTTGGGGCAAAAAACAGCGTGCCTCGCTTGCCCAAGGCACATTACTCATCTGACCTCACCCCGTGTGACTTCTTGTTTCTGCAAATTCAGAAGGTCAGTGATTTGATGATGTAGAAGAGGTGAAGAATGGAAACGATGAAAGTACTGTTACTCATCCAAACAGATGAGTTTGAAAAGTGTTTCCAAGAATGGAATTGCACGTCTAACAATGTATTATGTGTATTGGAGGGTACACTGACAGTGATAAGTCTGTCTTGTAAAAAAAATTAAATATATTGCTTTGAAAAAAAAATCAGTGTTTTGTTTCTGTGTGTGTGGGGGGTGGGGTGGGTTCCCTCTCTTATACATGGAAAAAGTTATTGGGAAGTGGTAACATGATCAAGCAAATATGAAATGATAAGGACACAGGGAAGCCACATTACTGAAAGTAAAACATCAAGTAGGACCTAAAGAGAATGTCAAGACAGTGCAAAAAACATAACTAATATCTATAAACAACATGTGTAGGAATTATTAAGTGGGAAACAAATGTCTGAGCAAACTTTCACTGAAATCACAATAAAATAGTTTTTAAGCATATGTTTAAAAGACATTATAAACAATTATTATCAGTATAAGTGAAAAAAAATGAACCATACCTAGCCAGGTACATAGACAATTACACAATATTTCTTATGCTGGAGCCAATGTTTATGTCATAGTCCTATTAGATGTTCTTCTCTTTTTCACTCTCTCAGACTTTAGGTTTTGTGAACCAAACTTTACTCTACCATTTCTCTTTATAGTTCTGTCTTATATCATGGAAATGATATGCTACTAATACCAATTTTAGGTACTGAAGGCACAAACCTTATTTGTTACCAGTAATAACTGAAAAATAAATTCAGTGCCATCGAGTCCATCCTGACTCATACGTACTCTAAAGGATAAGTAGAAATACCCTTGTGGATTTCTCGGACTCGAATTCTTTTTTGCTTAAATCTTTTTTTCTTTTCTCCCCCCCCCCCCCCCACAGCCCTAACCCTAACCCTCAGACTATAGTTCTTAACTTTGGTAAAAGTCTTCCTCTTTCTCCTGTGGAGCAGCTGGGTTTCAAAACCTTGACCTGTGGTTTCCAGCCGAATGCTTTCCCTCCTGTGCCACCAAGGCTTCACTAATATTTCCCCTTGAAGACAACCCCTTTATTAAAATAACATCAACTGCCCTGTTCTATTCTTGTCAGATCTTTTTATTGATACACTAGCCTGTATAAAATTCCATTATAATAATTTCTTAAATATCAACCATGTTAGTGTATTGAAATAAAATGTGATAGACATTATTTTGCCTCCAATATTTTATCATACTTCAAAAATGGAGATTATCAAAATATTGAAATATACTTATCACTATTATAGTGATAATAGGATTAACACTATAGATTCTTGAAAACATTTTGAGTTTTATAAAAATAGAGAGGGTTGTGTCCCTCTTAAAGAATTATCTTACCTGTCTGGCTTTACTGGGTATGTATGCAAGTGCCTTTAGGTTTGTTGCTAGTAAATATAAATGATAAGGAGGGGAAAATGAGAGAATAAAAGAGAGGCGATTCATATAGTAAGAAAGAAGTCATCTACTTGTTTACAACTAGAGATATAAAGTGATCTTCAATTCACCATGAGGCTTGTTAATTTTAACGGAAGGCTGGCCCTGAAGCAAAGACACATGTTTTTGTGCCACAGTTAATTCTCTACAACATTGAATTTAATGGAGCTTGCTGGTGAGTAACCGCACAGTTTTGCCCATGGTCTTCGAAGCTGCAACCGTATTTCTGGAGAAACCAGTTCATTGTTTTGCCCAGTGGTCAATTATCAAAATGAATAAATATAATCTACTTATGTAATAATAATAATATTAATATTAAAAGTAGCCAACAAAAAGTGCTGAGATTCTAATGGAATTTGCTAATTGAGAATATTTTATTAATTGACTGATTACACTGCTTATGCTGATATAGTACTGTTTTGCTATTTATGGCCATTGAAAGACATATATTAATGCAATATTCCTTTTGACAGTCATTACCTAATAAAAATATACAGGCTACAAAATGTAAAATGCTATACTAGTTCCCAATGTTATCAATTTAAAATATATCATATAAATAGTATCCTGCTTTTGAGTGTGCTGATCATGTTAGGAGACTTTACTTGTAGGTTTGTTTTTTTTTAATGCTGACTAGTTTTTTTAAGAGAAGACTTCATTTCTATTGTCTCTGTTAATGAATCAGAATCACTAAAACTGTATTTTTTTATGGTTTTGAGGGAAAATGTCTTCTCCATTCTAAAAGTAGCATTAGATTATAAAAAAATGCTTGGGTCAGGGATTAGATTTGGGACCATAACATGCATAAAGAAACATACAGTAAACCTCACACTGGGATATTCACATTTCCTTTACCTATGCAACTAAGTTGTACAGAGTGGGTATCGATCATTTATTGGAAATGGAAATAGAAGACAGAGTAAAATCCAGCCCACAGTGCCATTCTCCATGGTTTGATGGCAAAAGAGCATGTTAAGACTTGTCTGGTGGTGATTTGCTTTTTTTTGTTTTGGTGAAAATCTCTTTATTGATGTCATGAATAGTTATTAAGAGAACAATGAGAAGACCTCTGAATTATAGCAGAGTCTTTTATGTAAGGGTAAAATCAGATCCATCTGTCTTACAAGACTTCAAATCCCAAGAGGTTGCTTTGAGATAAAATATAAAACAGCAACAGCAACAACAAAAACTGACTGATACCTATAGTCCACATTTCTAGGCTCTCAAAATAGAGTGTGTTAAGACATGAATAGGAGCCCACATTACATAATGGGTAGACATTTGGCTGCTAACCCTAAGGTCAGTAGCTCAAAATCACTAGCTTCGATAAGACTTTCTACCATCCCAAAGTGTTACCAGTCTAAGGAATTCATAGATTCTATCGTGCTCTAGAGGCTTGTTTTGAAATGGAATAGACTCATAGCAAGTTTTAATTTTTTTTAGTGTGGGCACCCTAGTTAAACTGAAGAACGGGATGAGACTGCATTGCAGCAAATCTTCTATGCTCATCATGCTGGATCTGGAAATATGACTGTGGTGGGGGAGAGTCTCAGCTTATGAGATACAAATACATCTTAATACAAATTCTAGTGAGTGAGCACAGTTGATCCAGTAAAAGCCCAGAAGTATCTGTCATATAAGATGAATCATTGCTGCACCTGGCTGTTTTCCGGACCTGGAGGTTATTGGAGACAGGAGTGCTTCGGTTCTTTTGGCAAACTCACCTTAAAATTTAGCGAACCCCTGGGTAGGGCCCAGAGGTTTCTGAGGTCAACTCGTTCTAGGTCAAGACACTGTGTCACTTCATTGTCTGTTTAGTGTTTTGCCAGTTTATGATATTACCCATTGAATATACCCAAATCTGTTTGCTGTATGACACACATGCCTTTGGAAAGATCTTTTAGCCCCACTGGAAAATGCATTCAATCTCTCATGAGCATGAGGAGCACTTGTGCCCTGCTGTCTCGGTTCCCCCATGATGATTTCTGCTATTTATTCTCTTGGTGTGTGTGTGTGTGTATGTGTGTGTGTGTGTGTGTGTGTGTGTGATTATGTGTCGACTGTTGCAATCTATACCCCCTTCCTCCCATCCTACTCCCCCCAACTTCCCTCTCTCCTCCTGGGACCATACTCTCATTCCTGTTTCTGGAGTTCGTGTATCTTGGCCTCTTACTATTATCCATAACCTTTGTACATGCTTTGGCCTAGCCCATGGTGAAAGGCAGGACTGGGGTCATGATAATTGGAAGTCAGGAAACCTCAAGAAAACAGAGGAATATTGTGTGTTTCATCAGTGCTATACCACACTCTGGTTTACTCAAGTTTTTAAATACTTAAATAATATGTATTTTAGCAGAAAACATGCATTCACTGATCCAAGTAATATGTATGAATATTTATTTTATTCCAGTTGTGTTCTTTTTTTAATCATTTTATTGGGGCCTGTACAACTTTCCTCACAATCCATTGTGTCAAGCACATTTGTTCATTAGTTGCCATCCTCATTTGTAAAACATTTTCTTTCTACCTGAGTCTTTGGTATCAGCTTCTCCTCTCCCCCTCTCTCCCTCACCATCCATTCTTCATGAACTCTTGACAATGTATAAATTATTATTATTATTTTTTGGTGGCATCACTGCCCTTGTGGGAATAGGAAGCCCAGCCTTGCTCCTGGAGAGCTGCTGCTAGATTTGAACCATCAACCCTATGGGTCACAGTCCCACACACAACCACTAGGCCACCAGGGCTCATCCCCTCCTAGTATTATTTTAATATCCTACATTGACAGGTGTTTCCCATTATCCACTTTGCTCCTGTCCATATCCCTGGAAGGGGTTAGAGATAGGTCATTGTGATCGGTTCTTCTCTCTCCCCCTACATTCCTCTTCCCCTCCTGGTAGGGCTACTCTTACTATTGGTTCTGAAGTGGTTATCTGTACTGAATTCCCTGTGTTTCCAGCTCTGATCTGCACCATGTAAATGAGCTTGTTTAGCTGGATTTGTAGGGTAGAATTTGGATCATGATAGTGGGGGTGGGGGTGTGGGGAAGAAGCATTAAAGAACTAGAGGAAAGTTGCCTGTTTTATCAATGATATGCTGTACCCTGACTGGCTCATCTCTTCCCTGAGATCCTTCCATAAGGGGATGTCCAGTTGCCTATTGGACTCCAGTAGGGTCTCCACTCTGCACTCCCCTTCAGTTGACTTAAGAGGTATTTATTTTGATGGATGAACAAATCTTTCTTTGAAGAAGTATGCTTAGCCAGAATGTTTCTTAGAAGTGAAAATGATGACCCTTCTCATGTCCTTTGGACAGGTTAGGAGGAGGAACAACTACTTGGAGAAGAATACTCTGTTAAAGAGACATGGCAAAAAAGGAATGCATACACTCAAGGAGATGGATTGACAATGGTAGTTGCAAGTATGAGCTCAAACATAGCTACAATTGTGAGGATGATGCAGGTCTGTGCAGTGCTTTGTTCTATCATAGATGGAATCACAATGAAGCAAAACTACTTTAACTGGACATAATACCAACAATTTATAACATTAATCATGTTTTTTTCATAAAGGAATTTTGATACAAAAAATCACTGATTTAGATGAATGGGCACAGAGACATGTCCTGGAAGATCTAAAGAAAACTTCTTTCTTAATCATTGTTTTTTGTTCACCGTCTTAAAGTTCAGTTTTTCGACCTGAAAATGGAGGCCATCAGCAGGTGAGATTCAGTGATCATCATTGAGTTCTCTTATTAGTTCTCATCAATAAGTTCTCTTATTGAGAACTCAAGTCTCAGAAATGTTTCTTCAAGTGGTTTCCAATCCTAATGTGCTATGATTATGCTTTTGATTTTCCCAAATCAAAGATGCAGTACTGCTTGGTCAATGGTGACTCAGCAATCCTGTCAGCAGGGTGGAATGGCCAAGGTGAGTTTTCAAGACTAACTTTTAGCAGGGTAATAAGAGTTACTACTGTTACTCTCATGAAGCAGCTGGTGATTTTGCACTGCTAACATTAGGGTCCAATATGCAACTGCTATGTCACTATGGTTTTAGAGAACACTATACCGTGTGTGTGTGTGTGTGTGTGTGTGTGTGTATACATCAAGATGAATCCATTTGAGATGAGGCTCAAGGCTAGCCATTCTTACAATTTTTTTTCATTGTATTTAAATTGCTGTTTTTGTTATTGTAAATTGTTGAATTGGCAAAACTCATGGTGACTCAAAGTACAATAAAACAAAATACAGGGGAGTCACAGGAAGGAGACAGATCAGTCGAGGGGCAGCCGGGCAGTGATGATGCATATAGACTTCCTCTAGTTCCTGAAGCCTTCCCTCCCTCCCCAACCATCATGGTCCCAACTCTACCCCACAAATCCAGAGGGACTGAAGAGGGTTTAATAGTGGAGAGGGGAGCTGGGGATGTAGAGAGACCAAGATGGTTGAGCCCCTTCAGCCTGGTGGTTGGATTGGAGCTGCTGGAGGGGTGGAGAGAGAGTGGGGTGGAGGGAATGCAAGGGTGAATCCCCTCTGACCGAGGATGAGGAATATGAAGAGCCTTGCAGAGGACATTGCAAAGTGAATCGTTGAAAATGCAATGATTTAACACCTTGTCATTTGATTTCTCTTTTTACCCATTTTAAATTTGGTCCAGGTTTTTAAATCTTTTCTACTTCTTTTTCCATTGAGGGTTGCCTCTGCTTTATTTTCTTATTGTTGTTGGGGTTTTTCGGTATGTTTTTGCTTTCATCTCTTATTATTTTTTTGCATATTTTTTGTATACAAAATCTAATATAGGTACATTATTAGAGACAATAACTGAACTAAAAGTTTCTTGGTGGTGGCAGAGGAATTTGGGGGAAATGGGGAGTTAATAACAAGAACAAGCAAGAACAAAATGTTCTAAAATGGTCTCTGGTAATGATCATAACACTCATAACTGTTGAATTGCATGTTATATGGATTATGTGCCAATAAAATCTTTGTTTAAAATGCAGAACAGAATGCTGCTGGCCCTGTACTCCCCCTAAGATGTGTTGTGGGTGGAAAACTGTGACACAGAATTTCAGTTTCGCTGATGTTGAGAAGTAGACTGCAAGTTCTTTTCTTCGCCTTGTTCATCTCCAACACAAACATCTCACCAAAATGGAGGTCTTACCACTAAACAATTGCCCTGATAGGTTTTATAGGAGACAATAAGCTGATTAGATTGGTCAAGAAGTTTGCTTCCAGATATTGCTATGTCTATGGTTATGTCCTCTCAGAATCAATCTTTAGAAGACTCTACTGGGGGAAGGGGATATTCTCATATCTGAATTCAGAAATAATACTTTCTTTAAGGGTCTTCTAGGATTTACCCATACTCCTGAAGAATCTTTAAGAGGAATATACCATGAATAATTAAGCCAAATGTAGTAACAAAAAGTAAAACAAAATGGCACAATATTGATTCCTGTATTACCTTGTCTCATTTATAGACCCTTTTCAAAGTTTAATACTTGATGACAGTGGTTCTCAACTTTTCTTGGGCATTATAATTATCTGTGAAACTTTAAAAAGTATTAATTTATACACCCTATGTACTTTCTGAAATAGAATTTCTAGAGCATGGGTTCCTTAAAAAAATCTCCACAGGCAATTTTTGCATCCCCAAAGATTGAGAACCACTGGACTTGGGCATAAAAATCAGCCTTTATTGATGAATTGTGGTACTTTAAATATTTCCATAGATGTTAATAATAAGGCCACGAATGATAAGGATTCTATTCACTATAATCATCTGTCACTGGAATGTAAGTTTTAACAGTATGCATTTTAATTTAAAGAGACTCTTCCAGAAATATTCATCTAGTAGAAAAATCTTAGAAGGACTATATATGTGTGTGTGCATATATATGCATATAAATTTATATATTATTTATATTTAAAGAATAGTCCCATGAGAAAAAGCCTTGGTGGTTTAGTGAGTTATGCACTGGGCTGCTAATCACAAGCTCAGGAGTTTGACGCCACCAGGAGACCCACAGGAGAAGAAGGAGCTTTTGGATCCCCTCAGGGTTTATAGTCTCCACACGCCAGGGGCTGTTCTACGCTCTCCTACAGGGGCATTCCGGATCAGGATCAATTAGATAGCAGTGAGTGTGTTTGTTTTGGAACCCCCTGATATTTAAGGAATACTTAAAAATATATAAAGATAATAAAATATATAATACCGAATTTTAACAAACAAAAGAAAACAAAACAATGTAACAAAACTGAAACAAAGAAACAAACAAACAAAAAAGAAATCCAGCCTTATTAGTATTTCTTTCCTAATCAGGTCCACCAAAGCACCACACTCACTGTCATTGAGAGGATTCTGACCATAGTGACCCTTTGTAAGGTTTCCGACATGGTTCATCTTTGTGGGAATAGAAAGCTTCTTCTTTCTCCTTCAGAGTTTCTGGTGGGTTTGAACTGTTAGCAGTCCAATGTTTACTTGATTGGTTGCCATCAGAGATCCCTCCAAATCAGGTAATATATATAATTTTCCTAGTGAGAAAGAGGGAACTGTAAAATAAAAATGTGAAATTCTTTTATTTGTTGCTGGCTAGTGAAGACAAGTTGAACTATCCTATGAGGACTGAATCAAAACGTTTTTGTGACTGTTGTGTCATATATGCTCTGCTTTCTTCTTTATAAAATTAGAAGGCCAATTGAAAAGTGCTTAAATAAAAACTTATATTTTCATAAAAAATTAAATGTTATCATTTTCCTTGGTCCACACTCTATAGTAAAAAAGCAGACAATAGAATGAAACACTGCATGGTTCTGCTCCAAATTCACAATATTGTTACCTTTGAATGCCTTCTCGTATCCACTGTGTCAATCCTTCTCAATGAAGGTCTTCCTTGTTCTCCCTGATCCTCTACCAAGTATGCTGCTTTCTGAGGGTTAGATCACTGATGAATCTGCAGGGAAAACTTTAAGCATTGGACTACTCATGGGAACTTAGTGAAACAGGCCAAGATAAAATCTTGAACTGAAGAATTGAAGCCAGTCTGAAAGGATCCTCAAGCTCTAGGAAACATCATTCATGGGTTGGCTTAGCCCCCAGGTAGTGAAACAAACAGTTGAGGCAAAGAAATACCTCAAGCACCAGCAGTCTGGTCCAATTACCACAGAGAAAGAGAGAAGCAGGTGGCAGCCTCAGGAAATATTTATTTTGGTCAACCTCCAAACAAGCTGCGACCTAATTAAACTCCACCCATATGTTCCTATGATGGCCTCGCTGACACAATAAACCTAACTATCACACATACCCTCTCTTATTTTATTCTTATTCATTCACTTATTCAATCAGCATTTACTGGTGCACTATACTTACTGGGCATGGACCATATCTAGATGTACAGTAGTATAGTAATTAAAGAGCTCAAATTTCACTGGGAAAGAAAATAAACTCATAAATATTTTGCAGTGTAAAAGATGTGACTAGGCAGTGTAAATTCATTTTGTGTATTTCAAGAAAGGCTCCTTATCAGAGTGGAACTGTGATTGGAAAGTCCTTGCTGGGGAAGCCAGAGCTGCATCTCCGCCATTTCTGCCCATGCCTCTTGAAGACAGCCATGTGTAAAAGGGTGAGAGGTTAGCCAAAAGCGGAAAATTGAATTGAAATATTCAGTTCAAGTTTGAGAAACTGTGCACTTTACGAGGTAAACTTGAGTAAACAATGAACCCTTAAGGAAGTAAACACTAATGATAGAGAAATAGCGGACCCTCTTTGTGTGCTCTCATTCCATTGCACTACCTCTGCTTAATGCTAAGGTTAAGACTTTTGCTGATACATTCGGTTACACAAAGTAGACTGCTACTCTGCAGTTTTAAACATTATTGACTGCTCTTACTATATAATCAAGGAAAATATAACTATAACATTGCTGATCTACTTGAAAAATACAGGACACATATAAAAAAGGTTCCATTGTAAGCTGATTCACATAAATGTCCAGGGAATTCTGGCCTGTGAAACTGTCATACTTTTCTATAAACATATTTGGGTTATGTAAAAATATTAAGCAATATTTATGGAGTAAAATGAACTTGTACCTTAATTAGTTGCTATCTCTCTTTCTAAAATGATGCCAAATTGCTTTCAGCTAAAGTCTATAAGCATAGATTTATTTACTTACAATATAAGATGCTGTTGCTTTGTTAGGTGCAGTCATAGTTGGTCCCAATTCATAGTGTCCCTATGTACAAAAGAACAAAAATGTTCCCCATCCTGTGCCATCCCCAATGGGCCTTCTGTTTGAGGCCATTGCTGAACAATTGTGCCAGTCATCTTGTTGAAAGCCTTCCTCTTTTTCTTTGATTCTCAGCTTTACCAAGCATGAAATCTTTCTCCGAGGACTGGAGATAGAAATCCATATCGAAATATTGTTCCTCAAGGTGAATCACGAACAACTTATATATGAAGTTAAAGCAAAATGATATGTAATATATATTCATATATATATGAAATACTTAAAAATACAGACTGAGAGAGAAAATAACCAAACAAATGTAATACAATAAAAATAATGGAAAAATGCCTACATAAACTTATGTAACTTTTAGGAAGTAATTAGTTATTTGAAGGAAATAGGGGTTGTGAAAGATCTCTTTTTAAAATTATACTATTATCACAGCACTGAAAACAGTACATGTGTAATACAGGTGCAAAATTATTTTAGCTACTCTATACTTATAAAAGATGTTGTTAAATAGTCATGTTTCAACTACTTCAGCAAAACTGTTTAGATGTATTCAATATTTGGGGGGATTCAAAAGAAAAATAAAAGTTATAATAAAGAACCATTATAAATTGAGAAGTAAATTGGTCTCTTTCAATCCCCAAACTTTTTTCTCAACAGGTCTCACTTCTGGATATAGTGTTAATGTACTTTTTTATAAATTTTTGAGTCAGGAGACAAAATAAAACAAATCAGCTGGGGAATGAATCTTAAATAGAAATACCATTATCAACTTTTAAAACTTCATAGACATATTTATGAATGGTTATTATTCAAGTTTCAGAGGCTAAATAAAATGAAGGAAATTCCCTGTCATCATAGATTGTATGTTTTAGCCCAAAGTGATCCTTTAAACAAATTTAAGGATGATCTAATATATACATATATATAACATTTTCCTTTCTTATGCAAAATGTAATTAATAAAATAAACAAGTAAGACAAATTCCTATAAACTACAACACCACAACAATCATCACAGAAAGGGATGAGTTAATATTTGAAAAGAAGTTACCACAAGAATCATAATTGAGTATTAAAAGTTTTCTACTTATAGTTTTCAGATTAACATAACCCGTGAAACGATGATATTGTTTCTTCAGAACACATAACAAGGTCTATTTACATTCATAAAGGTTTCAAACATGAGCTTATAAGAAAAAATACAGTGCATGGATTCTAGAACAGTATTGTGAAGTTCCATATATTGGGATGAGGGAAGAATGGGGTTAAATATATGGAATTTAGTAATTGGGAAGATGAAAACATTATGTAGTTAAAATTATTTTCTTGACATTATTTAAAACTCTTACATCTTTTTAGATATTAGGATATAAATAATCGAAACCAAAGCTACACAAACACACTATAATTGAGTAGATTCCTATTTACGGTGACCTTTTAAGACAATGAAGAACTGCTTCTTTGGGTTTCCAAGACTACACATTTTTACAGAAGCAGAAGATCTAGTAATTTTCCCTAAGAGAGGCTGTTGAATTTGAGCTGTTTCCTTTCTAGTTTGTAGCCCAATGTGTAATCCAATATGCCACTGAGTCAATTCTGACCCACAGCGATACTGTAGGGCAGTGTAGAAAAGTCCCTGTGAGTCTCAAGACCTTAATTCTTTAGGAGAGGAAAAAAATCTGACCTTTCTCCTGCGGAGTGGTTGGTGCTTTCTAAATGATGACCTGTTGGCTAGTAATTTAACTGTGTTAGTCCGGGTAGGCTAGAGAAACAAATTCATGGACACGCCTATGTAAATAAGGGAGAGATTTATATACAGGAGCAATTGAACATTGAGAAAAACATCACAGCCCAGTCCAAGTCAGATATTAGCCCATGTGTTCGACAACAATCTATAAAGTCCTCTTCAGACTCACAAAGCATATACAATGTTGCCGAATGTAGACAATCACAGGCCAGTGGATAGAAAGTCTTTGGATCCAGTGGTATTGCAAACATCTAAGCGCTGGCAGGGGTCTTTGCATGGCTTCTCCAGACCCCCAGGACTGCATCAGCATGGGTCCACCCACCTTATCAGCCACTATGTCTACCTGGGTGTCAGAAGAGAGAGGAAGGAGTCTCTTGCTCCAAGGAGGAAGTATCAGATATCCCAAAATTCTCAGGAAAAGGCCATGGCCACACAGACGCCTCATTGGCTATGGGTCTTATGGACAAGCTAGACTATACCCCAACACTCTCAATCCTCAAATTGGCAAATGATGATATGGTTTATCTACCAGAACTATAGAAATAATTTATTACATTAGAAATTATTTTAAAATAATTTTTTTAATCTAAAAGGTTGCAAGTACCCTCAGTTCTTCTCAAATATTTAAAAGATAGAATACATGGGGATATCTTAAAGAGTTCTTTAACATTAGTAGAATGATCTTTTAAAGTTATCATCATGGACAAAAGAGTATCCACAATGTGCTTTTATTGTGTCTTCTTTATATTTTAACAGTTTTATTGGTATATATTTCATATATCATACAATTAAGGAGTTCAAACACATCTAGAAGAATTGTACAAATATCATTACAATCCATTTTAGAATATTGACTTTGTTCTTGTACTTAACGTTGTTAGCTGCCCATTTCTGCCCCAGTCTGCCACGTCATAGCTGCAAGGAACTGTTACTACCCACTCTGGCTATTACATAATCTGATGTCAATTTGAGACTTAAGAGTGAAGGGTGGCTGCAGCCCACTGAGACGAAGGTTCAATTCCAGCAGTGGGGTTGGGCCACCTACTCCCACCACCAGAGAGCAGTGATGCCCCCCCCACCAAAAAAAAAAGAAAAAAGAGTGAAGGGTGGAAGTTAGCCTGCCTATCAGGTCACTGTTTGTTTACTTCATTGGGAGGAGCCAAAGAGATAAATAGCTTACTGAAGGTAAACCACTGGAGACATTCCTGTGGACAAGGCACATGGATCTATCCTAAAGCCTTCAGGCTGAAGGAGTCATGTGGAGGCCCCTGCCAGCACCGGCATGGCTACAATGCCACTGAATCCATAAGATTTCCCATCCACTGGCCTTTGATCTTCCTGCATTCACTGTCATTGCATGTGTTGCATGAATCTGAAGAGGAATTTATAGATTGGTATCTGAAAAATGGGCTAACATCAAACTTACGGACTTGATCTGGACTGAGCTGGGATGTTTTCTCAATATTCAATTGTGCTTGTATATAAAGCTTTCTTGTACACATGACTATGTTTCTGTATTTGTTTCTCTAGTCAACCCAGACTAACACATTGTTTTATGTCTCTATAGATATAACTGTCCTTGATTTCATTCATTTTTTTGTTGTATATGCCTTCCTTTTTATACTCATTAACCATTATCCCCAGCTTCAGTAAATTGCATATTTTCTCTTTACTTATTCTTCTTTCGTTTGTTTATATTTTCCTTCTCTATTTTTTTTTTACTCCAAATCAACCCGCTAATTTCCAATATTCACCATTTTTCTGCCTTTGGGGAACAAATAGATATGTTGGCATACATTTTGGGGAATATTTCTGAATTTAAGTGGTCAGTGGATATGTGATAGAATCATGGCTAAATACCTATTAGGAATGATATTAGAGTCACATTAAAGAAAACATATAGGGCTATTTTCAAATAAAGAAATGAAAGGAATTATAAAAAGCAGGTACAAACACTTGATTAAGATTGTTTTGACCAGAAGGCACCTTTTGATTCTATTGTATGAAAATCTAATTAGTAAAATCTTTTTATAGCATCCCAATATGCAAAATACCATATTGTACACCTTAAAATTTCTTAGAGCAATCTAGACATCCATTAGATATAAGACAAAGTTCAAGAAAATCACATTTTCAAAGACTTTAGACACACACATGAAGACTTCAAGAGAGCTCTTGGAAAAGTGAAATCAAGAGATAATGTTTTTTTTACCCATAGACTTCTTGAATACCATCATATGTTCTCTATGTTGTTTAAAAGCTCCAAATAACCCCCTGCCCCTTAAAAATGTTGGTTGCCCTAAAGGTTTAGTTTAAATAAGCCAACTAGAACTTTAATGTATATCCCCTGGGAGCTGAACTACTTTAATTGGTACATCAATTCTGTGAGGTTTTCCAGGTCTTGATTTTGGTACTCCCAAAATAGCAATTTCCTATGAATTACCATATACCAAATAAGAGATGGAGATATTCCTAATTTCTTAAGAGAACTTAATACTTTAAAATGTGACTTTCATTCAAGTTTGAACAAAAGTTCTCATAAATCTGCACTTCATTCAATGACTTAGAATAAGGAAGACTTTTTGACAGTGATCAAAGCTAACTCTCATAACACTTGTTCACAACTAGATAAAGAAATGAACGCATTTTTTTTTTACTGGTCCTCTTTAATAGCAATCTGACAGTTGTAGGTCAACCATTAATTTCATTCTCTTTTTATCAGTACCATTTGTTCTACTAGCAGTATGTACTTTAAAGAAGCAATTTTAAAATATGAGGGTGCTGATGCTATACACTTTCTAGTCTGTATTTTTTCACCCATTACTATTAGTTGAAGAGATTACACCACAGATAGCTGCAATCAACTTCCCAGTTCCCAGAAAAATGCTCCTGCTTTTTGCTGATTAGCTTCATCCAATTAGGTCTTCTTAATTGTACATGTGTTAAAAGCTCATTAAGTGAAAAATAATATTGCTTTCTTGTGGGTAGGAAATTTGAGACTTGAGAAATAGCTACCTCATCTCTGCCTCAAAGGCACAAGTCAGTTAATCTGATGGCATGTGGAAAAGCCCAATAGATTTGTGCAAAGACAATCCTGTCTCAAGAAGAGATAATAAAACTAATAAAATGGATTGCTAAATCAAGTCAGAAACAAAATGATACCCAGTTTCCCCTTTAAGTCTAATTTTCAGGAAAATTAGATTATTTTATAGTATTTGAATACACTCACCTCACAGATGTCATATAATTTTCCTTATAGATTGCACACGGGAAGGGGCAGAAAGAAAGAAACTTCAAAAGTTCCCTGAAAATCAACGTTGGCAGTGTAGGAAGAAATAACACAATTATCTTGACTGATTGATAGTAGATTGATTCAGTACCTACTATGTTCCAGGCCTTGTGGTATTCAATGGGGGAGAGAACAGCCTCTGACTTCAGGGGTTTTGAGGCTAGTGGAAGAGAATGAATAATCTAAATGACTATCATTAATTGGCTATTTACTATGACTATATCAAGGACTTGCTCCAAATGTGTTCCCTTATTTAATATTTCTAACATCCTTAAATATTTTAACAGACTGTCTATCATGTTGCATATGTAGACACTAAGACTTAGACTGAGACTCAAACTTGCTGTCATCAAGTAGATGTGGGCGCATAATGACCCTTCATCTTTCTCCCAGGGGACCACTGATGGGTTCAAATTGTTGACCTTGCAGATGGCAGCCCAATGTATAACCACTGGGCAACTGAATGTCATATGCCTAAAGAAAAATGAAACATGTGTCATTATAAAGTAGAACTCTTTCAAAGGGTTGTCTGCTGTTATCATCTTTATGGAAGGAGATCACCAGGTCTTTTGTGTGTGTGTGCTGACAGGTATTCAAACCAAACAGTGAAATTTTCAGTTAACACAGAATACAAAATATTCACTTTGACTAACAGCATACAATATGTATGAACTTTTCTCCTTGGTCCCCAAGCTCTATGCAAATACTAGATGTGCCTCATAATCAATTGTCAATCATGTAACTTCTATTAAGCCTTATTGAAGATCAATCAAAGCACATCCTGTAGATTGTAAAGTTGGCTGTGTTATCTCTATATTTTCAAATAATAACTCTGAATGGCATTTTAGAAAGTGGTTATGAGGAGATCAAATTGGCCAGGGAAGATGAGAGTGGAGCATATAAATAAAAAATAATTTTATCAACTATGAAACTAAATTTGAATCAAATGCAATTATAGTTATTGAAGAAACAGCTAAAATTAAATCTTTAATTTTCTCTGCAAATTACTGTGTGCTAATGACCATTAGTTTTAGCATTAAAAAAGTCCTATACATTGATGACATAGTAAGTATATTTTTAATTTAAATCTATGCAAACATTTTTATAAGTCACAATCATAAAATTTTCCTATTAATTATTAAGATCAGTTAACATGATTTCAGCTTACAGAGCAATTTTTCTGTTCACACACTGACTTGGTAAGTGAGAAATATCAGTACAAATGATTATCAGTTGAGTAAAGAGACACAGTTTCATATCAATAGTTGAGTATTACTTAATTTTAAGCAAGATTTTTATTATATAGATTTATCTCTCCTACTCTAAAATACATTCATGAAAGGTACATTATAGCTTCAGATTTCATATGAGCACAATTAAATATAATGGAATTTCCACAGTTTATAATGTTATACAATACTGATGGCTTAATGTTCTATGCATTGAGCTCCAAATCACATGTTCGGCCATTTGAAACAAGCAGCCACTCAGTGTGAGAGAAAGGAAGTTTTCCATTGCTGTGTTTTACTGTCTGGGAGCCTACAGGGCAGTTCTACCTTGTCATATGAGACGGCACTGACTTACCCTATTTGAGATAGAGCATCGGCGTTAGAAAAAGATTCACTAACAACATATGATGTGTCGATGACAAATCTTGCTTGCTGAAATTGTAGGATGAAGTACTTGCTCATGAAGATCCAAGACTACAGTGTTCAATATGAAGAGCACCGTAAATAAAACAGAAATCCACACCACTAGGCCAACAGGCATCATGATTAACAAGGTGAAGATCACATTGTCAAGATTTCATTAAGTAATAACTCCAATGACAGCACCATTAAAGAAGACAAATTACTTATTTCATTGGTTATATATCAACAAGGATAGCACAACACTGGAGAAAGATCCATCTCTCTATTCTCTAACAAGATATAGCTTTAGAAATGTGCAAGGGCCATTCTAATGTCTCTTTTGGGCTTGCTCTGAGTCATAAAGGACTCAGTGGCAGTGAGGGGCTTTCTTGAGGAGGGGAGGCTGGAGGCATATCTTCTACAAAATAAGTCTTCAAAGTGTCAAAGAAGAAAAATAACTTTGAGGACTAAGGTAAATTTGACTCAAGCAATTGGTATCTTTAAACTTCACATCATGGTGAAATCTAGAAAATAAATAAGGAGAAATTAAGACTTATGTCAATGAATTTTGGTGTTGATGAAGAATGTTGTACTATCAAATGAATTGACAAATTTATCCTGGAAAAAAGCCAAGAACATTTATTGTAGGCAAAGATGGTGAGATTTTGACATTACCAGGAGAGACCAGCCTTTGGAGAAGGGCATTGTGGGTGGCAAAGTAGAAGTACAGCCAAAAAAAAAAAAGGGGGCGGGAGGAATACCCTACACAGACTAGAAGAAAACAGACTAAAATATGGGTGCAAAACAAGATCAGGCAGTATTTTATTCTATCTTACTTCAAGTCACTATGGGTAGAACCAACCCAAAGACAATTAGTATAAACACAACAACATAGTGCATGCTAGCATATAAACTCTTTGTTTATCATATATGCTCTCATTTCTTATCTTTATTTTTCCATATCCATGTCCCTCATTAGAATGTAGACTCTAAATGGTACACACTTTTTCATATTAATTTCTGAGAATAATTAAAATATACTTTGATAGTATTCACAAGATGTCTAGGAATGAGTACTTCCCATAGCTCTCAAGAAGATAAAAATATAAGGAAAACAAGTATTAGATCCATATTCTGCTTTCAATATACAAACAATGGGCTAGGGAGAAAATTATGAAAGAAGTTAAGAGTTTACACCCAGGTCAGGAAAATCACAAATAACCTCAAATAAGATCAGAAATAGAAGGCATTAGAAAAGATAAAACAACAACAACAAATAAGCACAGATGTCAGTTAGAAGCTGTTCAGAAAATACACAACTAGTACCACATATTGATGAAAAGATGATCAATACCCTGGGAATTACCACAATTAAAGCCAAATGGACAAGTTCTGTAACTACCACATACTGCAAGTAATGGTGCTAAAAA
Organism: Nesogale talazaci; assembly: GCA_004026705.1. Lineage (NCBI taxonomy): Eukaryota > Metazoa > Chordata > Mammalia > Afrosoricida > Tenrecidae > Nesogale > Nesogale talazaci. The sequence goes on from PVJH01004503.1 coordinate 31,795, forward strand.
GAAGACTGGACATAGCCCTGGGATCTCTGTGCTTGTTTATGCAAACACTTCACTTAACATAGAAGAATGAATCCATAAATTGAAATCATGCCTGCTGGTTAAGTAGTTTCCTGCAAGAACATGAGAATGTGGGACTTCTTATGAAGCAAACTTTCCCATTAAATCACAAACGTCTTATTTGGGGTTGTTTAGCCAATGCGCTCCTTGGCTCTCTACAGCTACTGCTTTCAATCAAACGAGGAGAATCAAAGCCACCCTCCTGGGAAGAGATATGGAAGTCAATGTTTGAAAAACTACAAAATGAACAGTGTATTGTTCCATAATACAGTCACAATACAACTTCTAGATTTCATCCCTAATACAGAATACTTAAGTGAGCAAAATATTATTAGAACTGAGATGAATGATAATCATGTATTACAAGATGGTGAATAATGATACCCTGAAAGGTACAATAAACTATCATTCTCTGTGGAAAAAAAATTGACTGTGGCAATTATTAAAACTCTCACCACTGAACTCTCAGTATATTCAACATTATTAAAACATGCAATAATATAAATGGGTGCTTCTGCTATTGTACATTTTTTAAAATGGAAAAATCATTAGTAATGCCTGGCCTGAAGGAAAATATTTATCATTGCAATAGCCAACCATCATAAAGTAAATTCTAAATGCTATATAGTCTATATAAATTACTCAGGCCTAACAAGAACTAGTCTTATAAACTTGCATACAAACAGTGAAATTTACCTTTTGGGTGGAAATGTATGTTTAAAGCATTCCAAACTAATGTTTTGGGAAAAGGCATTTATAGCAAACTGATCTATTACCTATGTTTCATAAAGAAACTATCTAATTTAATTTAGCAGTGAACAAATTTTTCATCAGTATTCTTTGTATTTTGAATATATGTCTTAAGAATCATTGATAGCAGGGCATGGCAGTTCAATAAAGAATAATCTCTAAATAAAGTATCCATCCATTAACAAAGTCATTAAACACTATAAAACAACCCATCCTTGACTGATTAATGCTGACACTGAAAGGCATTTCAGACTTTTAGCATCCAGAAAATATACTGTTACTATGGTTGCATTTATTTTGTAAATCTGATATGTGACATACAGCCAACCCCCAATTCCACTAGCATTTCTATTGGAAAAGAAACTGGTGGCACAGCGGGTTAAAAATTGGACTGCTGAACCTACTAACTGCAGCAGAAAATTTAGGCTATCTGATGCTGAGCCCCGGTGGTGTAAGTGGTTGAGTGGGGGACTGTGGCCCGTGGGCTTGGCGGTTCAAATCCAGCGGTGGCTCTCACCAGCAGCACTGGGTAGTGCCCATGACAACCAGAGGCAGTGATGCCACTCCCCACCGCCTCCCCTCCCCCCCAAAAAACACACAAACAAAACAAAACAAAACAAAAATTTAGGCTATTTGTTTTCATAATTCTAACCCTCCTAGAAGAACTTCCTTTAGAGGACAGCACTGAAAGTGCAGCTCAGGGAGAGGAACATGGCTGATCAGAGCACATGGGAGCAAAATGTAGGGGAGGAAGAGAGAGTGGAGCGCATCCTGGCTCACCAAGCCTTGAGGACAATATCCCTCTTCAGAGCAGCCAATGCACAGAGAGGACCATATGGGGGACCCACAATGAGACACCATGCCTCTTGCTGACCCATAGTCCTAAGTCCTACAGGGGACAACACTGAAGATACAGTGTTGGGTTTGCATGCTTTCTGACCCCACCACACTAAGGGAAAACACTAAGAGTGGGCAGCAGGGCAGGGAGCAGAGCATGGAGGTCCCAATGGAGTGCCAAGTATAGACTTTGGGGCCAAGATATGGCATGCCATCAGACACAACTGGAGGACAATCCTAGAGTTCAACACAACAGACCTTGAACTATTTACAGCACTTTTCCTTTTTGTTTTGTTTTGTCATTTTTTGTTGTCCTGGTCGTCATTCTGTTTTCTTTTGTTGCTTTGTTTTGCTAAGTCTTGTTTTTATGTGCATATTATTTTCTCTGCAGGTCTAGCTAGATAAGTTAGACTAGATGAACAATCTGGAGAAGAAAGCAATGGCACTGATGGTTTTGAGAGGACATGGGAGAGCAGGAGGTGGAGGAAAGGAGGTGATGGGACAAGGGAACAACAACTGATCCAAAAACTATGGCAAGGAGGGTGTAGGAAGTCTGGTAGGGCTTGACCAAGCGCAATGTGATGGAGGGGAATTTCTGAAATCTAAATGAAGGTTGAGCATGATTGTGGGACAAGAAGGAAGCAAAATGAAATAGAGGAAAGAACTTGGAGGCAAAGGGTATTTATAGAGGTCTAAATAGAGGAATGTACATATGTAAATATATTTACATATGATGATTGATGGGGAAATTGAGCTACAAATATATATATATATATATATATATATATTTACAGGTTTAGTATTAGGTAGCAGATGGACATTGGATCTCCTCTGAAGTACTCATTCAATACAGGAATACGTTGATACTTACCTTTCCAACACGATCGCTGAAGACAAATGTGTGCATAAGCAAAGATGGTGAAGAAAGGTGATGGTGCCCAGCTAACAAAAGATATAGAGTCTGAAGTCTTAATGGCTTGAAGCTAAACAAACAGCCATCTAACTCAGAAGCAACAAAGCCCACATGGAAGAAGTACACCAGTCTGTGTGATCATGAGGTGTCTAAGGGATCAAGTATCAAGAATAAAGAACAACAACAAAAAAATCCTATCATTGTGAACAAGGGGGATTGCAGATGGGGGACCCAAAGCCCATCTGTAGGTAACTGGACATCCCCTTATAGAAGGGTCGCAGCAAGGCGATGAGCCATTCGGGGATGCAGTGTAGCAATGATGAAACATATAACTTTCCCCTTGTTCTAAAAAACTTCCTGACCCCCCACCCCCACTATCATGATCCCAATTCTGCCTTACAAATCTAGATAGACCAGAGGATGTACATGGATACAGATAGGAACTGGAAACACAGGGAATCCAGGACAGATGATCCCATCAGGACCACTCGTGAGAGTGGTGACACTAGGGGGACGGAGGGAAGGTTGGGCAGAAAGGGTTACTGATTACAAAGATGCATAGATATCCTCCTCACTGATTGACTAACAACAAAATAGTGGGTGAAGGGAGACATCAGACAGTGTAAGATATGAAAATAATAACTTATTATTTACCAAAGGATCATGAGAGTGGAATGGTGGGGGAGGGAAGGAAAATGAGGAGCTCATATCAAGAGCTCAAGTACAAGAAAATGGTTTGAAAATGATCATGACTACACATGTACAAATGTGCTTGACATAGTGGATTAATGTATGGATTGTGATAAAAGTTGCAACAGCGCCCAATAAAATTATTTAATAAAATTATAATAGTAAATAAATAAAAAGAGAATGAATCTTTGGAAACTGTAGTACCAATTATGCAATTCTATTTCATGTGGTTAAAATACAGAATGATATTATCGATGCATTAAATAACACCTTTAAAAATGTGATAGAGAAAAAAAGAAAGAAGAGGCAGGAGTGGAGCATGTCCTCTGGGTGCTGCGATCCCTGAGCACTGAAACTCCTCCATCAGGATACAGAGTTATGACCCCAGAGACGGCGTGAGATGACAGAGAAGTGGCAGAGCAGTGCAGCAGCACAGAGGCAGCACCCCCTAGGGAGCAGAGCAGAGAAACCCACCGGAGAGAAGTGGAGAACCACGGAGACCAGGGAAAGGAGAGGGCTTTCGAGCAGGGTGCTTCCTGGCAGACTCGTTTGCCCCTAAGCAGCATCTCTGAAGATCTAGACTTGTTGCCCAAAAGAGCTGAGGCAAGTCCCTTCTGACAGGGGCCTTGGGATTGTAGAAGCCAAGGACCTGTGAAGCCCAGGGACTGAGAATGAGAGCCAGGTCTACCTATCAATACAGCTGAGAAGGGGCATTCCTGACAAGAGGACTACTGTATTCCAAGCATTTATGTTCCTACATTTTGTCCTGTCAACTTTCAGTAAATTTTATAATCATGAGTATTAAAGAAAAAGAATTCATCTCAGAAACCAAAAGCAGTACTTCTGGGAATATACAAGGAATATCTAACTTCATTTGTACTCCAATGAAAACATATACAAAAAAAGGAGTATTTACTATATATCATATATATAATTATTGGTTTTATATTTCTTAGTTTATATTTATACATCATTAAAATAATTTTTCAACATGAGATGGAAATAAAATATCATTTTCTTTTCTTTTCCTCAATTTTCTCATAGCTGATAGCAATAGGATTCTGTAGGGGAAAAATGACACCTGAGTCATGAGGTTTTATCATGATCCTTATGTTATTGGATTAATTTTATTGTCACTATAACTATCAATATCACTACTTCTGTGAAAAGGAAACTATTTGCCACTCAGTCTGTTCCTTTCCTGCTGGCTAAGCTGTCTCCATCAGAGTAGGGCAGGAGGTGCCTCGGCGTGTACTCAAGCTCCATTCTACATGTTAGCAGCTGACTATTTTAGCCTTTCACAACCCTCAAGGAGCCCTTACCAAATCCCAAAGTCAAACCTACTTCCAATACAGGTGAGACCCTTAACAACTGTGTATTAGAACTTCCTTAAGATATAAGAGCTAAAAAGTAAGATTTCCCCATATATCCTGCCTAAAAAGCTGCCCTATTTTTTCATACTTTCCTTTTCTAAAAATGTTTGAAATTCTATAATATTGTCTAGGTAAAATATACTATAGAATTACCAAATGCCCCATGGGGATGATTCATAATATTCCCCAATAAGATGATAACGATATATCTAGGTAATATATAAACCAGACATATGAACAGATTTTGAGCTTGCATTTAGTTACTTCTAAGGCATGGCCTACAATTAATTCTTAGGACATGGACTTACTCAACCCTTGCCCTCATGTAGACATCACTGAACATATGGGTACTGTCACAAAGTGTGATGAAGAAATCAGATGGCCTCCAAATATCAGAAAGAATAGAATCTGGGGTCTTGAAGTTTTGTCTTAGAAACACATAGGTGAGGAATCAGTTATATTCACACAGAAAAGCACACAACCTGTACTATCCAAGGGTTAAAAACACTAAAATTTTTTTGGGAGAGGGTCACGACTGCCCTCTGGTGGGAGTAGGAGGCCCAGCTTTGCTCCTGGAGAGTTGCTGCTGGATTTGAACTGCCAACCCAGTGGGCAGCAATCCCACACTCAACCACTATGCCACTGGGGTTTAGCCCAAATACTAAAATTTAAGACCAGAGGAAGGAATAGTATTAGAACTTAAATTTTGAATACCCAGTTTTCAGAAGGCTGTGGATGGCAGTCAAAGGTGCCACAAATTCATTTTCTGATTCCCCGAGTGAATTTAGCCTCTGGTGAACCCTCTCTAACCATTGACCAAGGATGTGAGTAGCCTTGAAATCAGGGTACAGTGGAGAGAGGAATAATGCAGATGTGGCTAAAATTGAACAGCATACTATTTGTTTTCCCTTTTGACCCCTGTGTGATGATAGCAGCAGAGAAAGGAAAATGGAAGGTAACAATGAAAATGTCTTAATTAGTGTTCTCCATTTTTTCTTTCTTAATTAGTGTTCATCCATTGCAATGATTATATGGAGCTAAAAACCTTCATGATTATAGGGTCTATTAAGAAAGGTACCAAGTTGTAATGCCTGTGAGAAATGTTCAGGATTAAGTTATCAGGGCATGTTACAAAGTTCTGACAGGTCAACTAATAAATGCCAATTTTCTGCAAACTTGAACCCAAATGCATTCAATGCAAGCTCAGCAAACTAGGTTCCTTAAATTAAGCGGGATTCATTCCAAAGGACAGAGCACTGCTTCAGTTTCTAAGGCTGCTATCAGGCCAGGGCATATTACACCCTCTGATATAAAAACCCTGGTGGAGCAGTGGATTAAGTACTTGGTGTGCCAGTCATCAGTTTGAATCTACCAGCAGATGTATGAAAGGAAGATGAAGCAGTTTGCCTCAAAGATTTGCAATCTCATGTCTAAGGCACATTCTGGATGGACTACTTCTAATGAATCAAATACTTCCATCTTCATTATTAATTTTCCAGTTCTCCTATAAATATGAAATAGTTGAAAATATTCCATTTTAGATCAGGTGCAGCCTTTTTCTCAAGTGGACCTATTTGCTTTTTTTTTTTTTTTAACAAGTAGAAAAGGTACTTTGATTCTATAATTGCTACCTTCATGATCATTGCTTGTGGACACAAGTAACATGAAATAATTGAAAATATCAGTCTTTTCCTTGTTTATTTTGATATTGTCCTTTGGTCCAGTTATGGGGCATTTTGTATTTTTTACATTGAGTTGAAGTCCATAATGAAAGCTGAAGTCCTTTCAGTTTTCAGCAAGCGATACTGTATTATCTGTCTATGATGGGTTCTTAATGAGACATCTTCCATTTCTGACATTTCATTCTTCTTCACATATTTCAGCTTCTTGGGTTATTGAGCAGTATATAGATTGAAGAAGTATATTAAGGGAACACAACTGACGCACACCTTTCTAGTCTTCGTGGCATCATGAATTAGGTCCTGGGCTGCTAGTCACAAAGTTAGCATTTCAAGCCAACTAATTGCTCTGCAGATGAAAAATGGTTCTTTCTGTTCCTCAACGTGCAGCCTCAGAAACTCAAAATTGTCCATTTTTCCTTGTCATCCAGGGCTGTTTTGAGTCAGAATTCGCTCAATGGCAATGAGTCAGCCATGGTTGTAGGTTCCCCCAGTTCTGTTCCAACACCTGTGTTTTTGTATATGACATGTTATGTATGTGCAAAATTACCTGCTCCAGAATTCCTATTTTTTGAAATTCTACCTATAATTTGTTACTATTTATAGTAATATATTTTGCATTTTCATGAACAAAAATCAAGAAGCACATGTCGTTCTGGCATTCGCTGTTAGTATTCCCTGCTTTCAGTGAACCTCCATGCGGTATTGGCCATAAAATTCCATATTCTATGTCCTCTTCTGACTTGAATTCTGGAAGTTCCTTGTCAAAGTACTGCTGCAAAAATCTTTTCAATATCTTCAGTAACATTTTACTTGTGTGTGTTTACAAAGATACTCTTTGATGATTTCCACATTTTGTTGTTTCATTTTTTTGAATGGCTACAAATAAGGATTTCTTTCATTTAATTGGCCAGTTAACAATCTATTTTCTAAACTGCTTGATAAATGACTACGTTCTGAATTCAGTCCATTTGTGCAAACATTTCAATGTGTATTTCAATTATACACAGACGCTGGTTTTTCGTTAATGCTCAGCACATCTTGGAATTCTTCGTTCAACATTATTGGTTCCTGATCATATGTTAATATAATAAATGTTTGGATATTGATCTATTTTTGTGGATGTCTTCAATCACCTATTGATGCTTGTGTATCTAAAGTATTTGCCCATAGGATCATTTACGATGGCAACTAAAGGCTTGAAATTTTTCTTCATTTCTTTCAGCTAGAAAGATTCTACGTGTGCTTTCCCTTTGGGATTGCTTAAGCCGGGCATTTGCACATTTCATTATGACACTTGGTCTTCTGAAGCTGCCTTTTGAAATCTTCATTCTTTCATCATTCCTTCCATTCACTTTAGCTTCTCTGTATTATGCTCTTCTCACATCAGTTTGGTTTTTGCTTTTTAACTAACTCTTCAATGACCTTTTACTTTCCCTTATGTACCCAATCTTCGCTCCTCAGGGTTCCATTCGTTGAATCATTCTTGACATGCTTTCTAAATTCAGATAGGGTATATTCAATATTTTACTGGCCTCTCATACCTTTTTTTTAAGTTTTAAGTTGAATTTTGAGCAATTTATGATCTTTCAGTTCCATCATTATTGACCTTAAGTATTCATTCCTTGGGAAACTCTGCAATAACACACTGCTTCATTAAAGGAAAAACAAAAAAAAAAATAGCATTGCTTTTGTAATGGGCAACATCCACTCAGCATCTACTTAGGAAATGATTTCCATGACTTTACTGAGATCATTGTAACAAGAAAATATTTTTTACTCCCTGTGCTTCTTCCAGGAGCCTGGAGGCATAGTGTTTCTGCATTTGGCCTTCGAGCCTCAAGGTCAGAAGGTCAAACTACCAGCAGCTCCAGGGTAGAATGACCGGGGACTCTGCTCCCAGAAGGAGTTACAGTTCGGTAAACCCCCAGGGGCTACTCTTGCTGGTGCTTCAGAGTCACTGCGAGTCTTCCTCCATGCCATGGTAATTCAGCTCGGTTTGGTTTAGTATGCAGCATTTATCTTGGGGTCAGTCAAGGGATTTATTTGAGGCAAACCACTATAAACTCTTTTAAAACTGATGTCGTTTTATTTGCTTTGGGGTTTTAACTCATTAATTTACAATCTCAAAAATTTTTCCTCTTTTAAATGTTTAAGTTTTTCCTCATTTATCTCATCTCATCTTCATACCAATCCCAAAAGAACTATGCTTTAATCTTTTTAAAATAGAAAAATTATACTGGGCTAAAGGTTTAGCTAACGTTTCCAAGGTTATATGACTTCCGCTTTGCAGAGGTCGGATTTCAAGGGTGGACAGTGATGACTCCATGACACGTGCACAGTGAAACACAGGCTAGCCAGATCGAGTGAGACAGCCTGGTTTTCATGAGTTGCACGAATCGTATGCTTTCTACAGCTGCACTCTTACTGCACCTCTCTCCCTTGTTGTATTGGAAAATATTTAAGACATATTGTGGAAAGTGTTCTGCTTACAAAATTTCCAATATGTCCTAAGTATTTAACTGGATCTTTGCCTGTTTTCTTCTTGGAATTCCCTGTTAGCTAAGACCACTCCCAGGCATTCTTCTCTCTTTCTTGACTAATTGAAGGTCAGCTAGTTCAAGCCCATCTCTCTCATACAGATAGCCCCTCCATGGCCTGCAGGCTTACAAAGTGCATGAGCTGATGTGAGGGCAACCCCAGAGGTGCTGATGATGATGGTTCAGTGTTGAGTTGACTCTTCTAGCTTAACCTGCTTCAGCAGTCTACTCTCTTGTCTTCTGCAAAGGGTTCTGCTGGAGGAAAGAGAATATTCAAAGGTCATCAAGCTTAGGAAGTGGGAAGGGGTTCCAGAAGTTAAGTTGATGTGAAGAGAAGGGATTAAGGAAACAGCTTTTTAATCTGTGACCAGTGAATGGCAAAGTTCTAAAACATTTCACAAAGAGCTGTTTTAGGGCAATTTATTTTGCGATTAATGATGAGAGATAGATTTAAGATACTTGAGTATATATATATATATATATATATATATATATATATATATATATATAATATGGTTCTTTAGTTTGCTTTTTTTTCTTTTTAATAATGTTTTATTCTATTGGTGGGAACCTTATTCCAGAATAGAACAACTCATGTTCACAGCTACTGTCAATTTTTAGAAATAGCAACTTGTTAAACATCTCAATATTTACATGGTAAATACTGGTAACTTCATTAAAAATGTGAAATAATAGCAATAAGAGTTGTAAAGCTCTTAAAACAGCTACTCAAGGTGAAACCATTGGTCTGTCTCAGTCTGTAGGAAAGAACAGTGATAAAACTCAGAAAACATATAGAAAGACGTATTTCAATGGAGTAAGGATCACACGAACATCTGTCTCCACATGGAACTAGAAGGTGAGGGTTACCACAACCAACTGCACTAAGAAGGACCATATTGGAGGGTCCAAATTGTACAGAAGAAAACTGTGGAATGAAACTCAAAATGGTAAAAGATACCAAGTTTACTGATCAGAGAGAGAGACATGTGCAACTCCTGAGTCTATCGCCCTCAGTCACTTTTCAGGTTGGAAATTGAATCTATTGAGTGAATAGTCAATCAGTGAAAATCAGAAGCATAGCAACTACCCAAGGGTGAAATCATGTGAGTTAGAAAAAGAGGAGGAATGGAAACATAACACAGGGAAAAGTCAAAATAGAAGCTGGTATATTGAAGTAATTCTAATTGGTGAATTGGGACAAAGTGTGTGTGAGTATTTAAATGTAAGATTGATTTTCTGCTCTGTAAATCATCTAATTTATAAAAAGTTAAAAATATAAATAAATGAAAGTACAAGAAAACTTAAGAAAAATAAAACAATATAGTTTTATCTCCTACGATTTAACAGGTCAAAATTTGATTCTGAAAATTTATAATCTTTACTATAACTGTCATTTTCTTTCCATGTCATATATACTTTAATTGATCTTTAAGACCTCTTCCTGTGAACATTGATAAAAAAGTGAAGGCATATACCATGAACATTAATTTTAATAAAAATTTGACTTAATTTGTAGAACATTCTGCTTCTATACAGCAACTTTAATTTCTTTAGTAGAGTGAGATAATATCAAATTTGTTTTAATACAGAGTTGAAGACCACATAATGGAAAAGGAGCGCAATAGATAAAATCAGAAATCCTCTACTAAACAAAAAATACCTATAATTATGAGGGCTTTTGGAACATAACAAAAACTGCTAAACACAAACATATTCATTAATAGAAACTGAACCAGCAATTTTTTTTTCAAGCCACAAGTAAGTTTTTAAATGAGAGTTTCCAGCAAACTCTAAATTTAGTTGAAAGGAGGCTTTGGATAGATAGTTACTATGAGTATGATACTGATTGCTATTATTATTTTATTATCCAGTAATCATCATATAAAAGTACACATGCATGTTCTAATCATATATACTTTCATTAGGTCTTGAATGAATCAGTGAGAGAGAAAGAGAAGGATTGTGTGGTGTGTGTGCATATGCAGGCACTATGGAAAAATTCAAATTATTACTTATTTTCTATTTAGACCATTAAATTAATTTGACTGAGATATCATTATTACAATACATGCTTTAATAAAATAAGAAGTGACAGCTCTGTTGTCAAAGTAATCTTACTACAAAGCAACTCCATAGGATGTTAAGTCAAGTATATTGCAACTAATATTCCAGTTCAGACATGCATGGGCTTATTCCACACAAAAGATTTTAAAACATTTCTCTATGATTGGCAAATGACGCTCCTGAAAACACAAATAATAAAAACTGCTTTAAAAATGAGATGCAACTACCACATGTTCTAGAAACTGAAATTCTTGGCACATATCCCAAGAAATGAGAACTTTATTCACAAAAAGACTAGCTGACATCAGTGTTTTCCAACAACATAAAGACTAATGAAGTTGAGGTTTTTTTATGGAAGGAAACATTAATGGATTGGAGTTCATCAAAATAAAACAATTTTGCGTACTGGAAAGACCCTGACAAGGAGGTGAAACTATTTTCAAGCTCCAGATTGCTATCTAGAATATATAAAGAACTCTCAAAATTCAACATATACAAATTAATAACAAAATTAGAACATAGGCAAAGGCATGAAGAGACACTTCACCAAAGAGAATAGAGAGATGTCAAGCAAGCACATGAAGACACATTCAACTTCATTACACACTAAGGGAACACAAAATAAAGTCACAGCAAGATACCACCCCACACCTATCAAAATGGCTAAATTAAAAAGTGACAACTTCAAATGCTGGCATGGAAGCAAAAAAAAAAATTGGATTATTCCTGTATTTCTGGTTGAATGGTAAAATAGTACAGTCATTCAGGAAAAATAGGACTGATTGCTTTAAAAATTGACATATAACTACCACATGGCCTAGAAACTGAACTCCTTGGCATGTATCCCAAGAAATGAGAACTTACATTCACACAAAAGACCTGTGGGGCAATGTTTATGGTTTGTTGAATACAGTCCTGAACTAGAAACGACCCCAATGTGTAGAAGATTAAGCTGTGGTAGGAAATGGAATGAGCTCTTGATTCATACAAAGCTTTAGATGAATCTCCACTGAATTGTGATTATCAAAAAATTCCAGCCCATTTCTAGAACATTCTTGAGGTAACAGAATTATGAACATGAAGAACAAACTAGTAGTTTTCAGGGATTAAAGAAAATTGACTGGAGAAAAGAGTGTGATTATTAAAATATAGCTTGGTCATTCTTGTAGAGATGAAAACCTTCTGTATCTTTGTAGCAATCTCAATATCCTGGCTGTAATATTACAGTATGGATTTGAAAGGTATTGCAAATTGAGGGAAATTGAGATGCCAAAGTCCATTATAGTATTTCTTTTTTAAAAATCATTTTATAAGGGAATCATACATTGCTTATCACAATCCACCTACCCATCCATTGTATGTCAAGCACATTTGTACAACTGTGCCCCCCTCATTCTCAAAACATTGGCTTTCTATTCAAGCCCTTGGCATTGATTCCTTATTTTTCCCTCCCTCACTGCTACCCCCTCCCTCATGAACCCTTGAAAATCTATAAATTATCATTACTGCTTCATATCTTACACTGTTGCGCTCTCCCCTATTTCCCCATTGTTCGTACACCAGGGAAAGGTTATATAGATCCTTTTAATAAGTTTCCTCTTTCTGCCTCTCTTTTCCTCCACCTTTCCAGTATTGCCACTCCCTACCTCTGGTCCTGAAAGGGTCATCTGTCCTGCATTCCCTATGTTTCCAGTTCCTATCTGTACCCATGTACATCCTCTGATCTAGCTGGATTTATAAGGTAGATGCAATTGAATTATAATATTGGTGAAAAATGTTGAATATAGAGCAACTGTCAGAAGAAGAACAAGCCTATTCTGAAAAGTGTAGAAGTGAGGATGATGTGTTTGTCTCACGTGGTTTGGACAGGTTATCCAGAGCAAGCAGCCCAGCAGCTGCTGTCAGCAGACTTATGGACTCCATAGGGAGGGTAAAACGTGCCAAAACCAACTCACTTCCATCCAGTCGATTCTCATGCAGAGTGATCCTCTACAGGACAGAACTGAATGGCCACATGGGTTTCAGAGACTAAATCTTTACAGGAGCAGAATGCCTCACCTTCCCCCCTGTGGGATTAGAACAGTTGGTCGCATAGTTAGAAGCCAACATGCTGCTCTCTGTGCCACCAGAATTCCATAAGGAAAGAGTTAGAGAGATGGAAACATTACCTTCAGTGTAGAATGAGCTGAAAGAGATTTTTCAGACATAATAGCTTTACATTTATATATTTTTGTTTAAGGAAGTTTCCTATGATTTGTAGAAATATTTTTGACCTACACTCCTGCAAATCTCAAAAAGATAACTATATATGGGACAATTGGTAGAATATAGTAAAATTCTTATGAATTTATACTGTAAAAACCTGTAAAAAGTAAGGAATGCCAGGAGGATGTCAAAGTATGAAATTAATACCTGTATTCAAAACAAATTTGGGATATTGTTTTTATTGATTATTCAACTCAGGTTCTATTTTCATGGAAATTTCCCTCCCAGTGGAAGAAAAATTCAAGCACTAATCTTTAGTATTAATATTTAGGGACCGTGATATACTTCAGATTCCAGTCTCCAGATTTAGTTGAATAAAAAATAATAAGTGTTTTAAATAATGATAATTAATGTTCCCTCTTGGGTAGACCAGAGAGGATATTTAAAGATTAAAAAAAACTTTCTAAGATATTTAAAAAACAGAGAGTTGTCAAGTAGTGGCAAGATCATGACTATTGGAGGTTGAGGGAAGAATTTAGCAGAATTATTTTTAAAGTGAAATTGGTGATAATTAGTTTTCCTTTCATATATACTATTGTACAGATTGCTCATGCTCTAACTAGATAATGGAGTTGAGGAATATGGGGGTGGGAATAGGGATTATATGATTATATGAATAGGGATGATATACCTAAGAAACCTTAAATATCATCTAAATAAACATGGAGTGATTGCTTTGAAATAATGGCTTCATGACAACATGTATGGACCACTGTTATCAGTATATTCTAATTCAAGTTGAATTACCACTTCTTATTTTGTGGACTGACACACATAAAGTTTTCATTTTGGGTATTTTAGAATTACATGGATCAAGTGCATAATATTCTTTTACTTCATATTTCATCCTTCTAGATTGTTGTGATTTGGATATACTTTTGGAAAAATCATTTTGTGAACAGTGTTGAGGAAGTTATTTAGGTAAAGTTTGAAATCAGCTAACAATTTATTCTTTTACAGTCCTATATCATATGGAAAAAATTTGGTAACATGGATTTGATATAGAACCTATAGATCAGCGTGATAAAAGGATTCTATAATATCTCTAATATTTTAAATAAAACTAAGGCTAAATCATTATTAGGGGAACATAGTAATTCAAAACAAAGATATAGGTTTGGTGTGCTAGTCTGGGTAGACTAGAGAAAAAATTCATAAAGACACATATGTATATAAGGGAGAGGCTGATATACAAGAGAAATTGAGCACTGAGAAAAACATCCCAACCCCGTCCTGTACAAGGTCATAAGTCCGGTATTAGCCCATATGCCCCATACCAAGTCCTCTTCAGGCTCACGAACACATGCAATGATGCCAAGCAGCACAATCACAAGTCAGTGAGTAGAGAGCCTTTGGCTCCAGTGGTATTACCATCTCAGTGCTGGAGGAGCCTCCAGGTGGTTTTGCTACATCTGTGATTATGGCCCCATCGGGGTAGGTTCATGTGGCTTTTCCTCTGGGATGTCTTGTATGGGGAGCCAGCCTCGTCAGTTGGGTGTCTCCAATGGAGGGACATTGTTAGTAAGAAGTCTCCAAGGGATTGAACCGAGAGAAAGAGTGTCTCTGTCTCCAAGAAGGAAGCACCACATTTCCCAGAATTCTTAGAAGGCCACACCCACACAAAAGTCTCACTGGCTATCTCCAGAATGACAGGCTAGACCCCAGCCCTACACTCAATCCTCATATTGACACCATATTGGGTGATCACCGCATTTGGTTGTGAATTTTATTTTTTTTCTCTTCCTTGAAAGTCAAAAATATGGAATATTCTATAACATATTCAGAAAGAAGGCTTCCTCGGCCCTCTGTCTTCTGGTATCATCATTTGATTTTTATAATAGATTATAATAGACACAACTAAAAATAAGAGGCAAAATTTAAGTTATTAGTACACAATTATGAAAATCACAAGATAACTTTAATATAAAATTCTGTTATCCATGTTACCTACCTATCTGTAGATTTGTCTGTATTTAAAACAGAACACTGTAAGAAAAACAGACATTCTATTATAAGGTCACTGTGATTCTAAGGAAATCATTATCCATAATGTGTCGACATTGTTTTTATTTTACTGCACTTTCCAAATATTTAATGAAGACAAAATGAAATATTTCTTTGTGGGGCACCAAAATATATTTAAGTATATTTTCCTAAGATTTTTCATGTAGGCAGAAGAAAAACAAATGCAGTTATTTCTTTCACGGTAAGTAAACCATGAGGATATACATTTGACTGATGAATAACAGCAAAATGTGCTCTAATTGATCATTAACAAAAGCAACATTTATCTTAAAACAGATTAAAGCTGATATCCTTTTATTTCAAATAAATGAACATGTATTGATTAGTGACCTTCTATGACTCTGTGGTAGGAGCAATAGCTAATACTATTAATAAAATGCATCCTCTATGCATAATAAATGATTCAATTTACTAAATGTGCTGATCTCTGCACACTTCTCCAAGATTATTTGGTAGGGGAAGTTTACTTTGCACAGTAATATCAAGATGATATATGCTAACGATAAATGTGCTACACAAAATATGAGGTTTCAACAAGGCCCTCAGCAATTTGCTAATGAAATGATATTTTCATTTTCTAAAATTTCTTGTCCACCTGTCAGACATCTTAAAATAGATTAACATACTAATTTAGTCAGGTAATAGAAAATATCCAAAATCTATCTTTTTGCTCAAGGATATTATTACTTGGAACTTTCCTGATTTTTTAATTTTAAAAATCTGTGAGCTTTTTAGAAAATATTTTTAAAGGTACACTCCTTCAGAATTATTTTTACTCCTATTTTCTCTTTGTGACTCCAACTGCTCTGTACATATGACGACAGTGGCCTCCTGCCAGAACCTGTCTCCTGTGGACATCTTTACTCTCCCTTTTTCTAATCCAAAGAGGTCCTACTTGTCCCAATTTTAAGGAGCACTGATATGCTGTCAAGTGAGCATTGGACTAAGCCCAAGGTTACCAGTTCAAATCTACCAAAAGCACTCTGGCAGACTGTGAGCAAAAATGCACAAACCCTTAGAAAGCTTACCTAACATTTCTCACTCTCTTCAAGTCAATGCTGACTTACATTGTCCCTTAAAGGACAGGGTAGAATTGCACTTGGTAGTTTCTGAGACAGACATTTTTACTAGAGTAAAAAGCCCCTCTTTCTCACTCAGAGAGACGGTTGGGTTACCAATTCAATAAGCAAATGGTCATTTAAAAAAGTTTAAATGATACATTATGGAAGAAAATACAGAGAATCCAAGGAACATCCTTTAAGAAAGGAAAAGCAAATAGGGCACTTATGCATGTACAATGAAAAAGGAAAAATCAAAGGTGCATTGGCTGATAGCAATAAAAGGAATCTATAGGGAGCAATGGGGGGTTTGGAGGGTGTTTGAGCTAGCAAGATGAGAGCCATTCTTTAACTTGTAAGGGTATATTTTTCATGAAGAAAAATTACACTTTTTGTACATGACTTGGTTAGCTCTCCTGCCCATCATGTTATATAGAGATGTTTGGCTAAGTTTGGATGAACTTTTGTGGGGAAAAGGATGAGGTTGCCTTTTATTATTTTCATAATTATAATATTTAGTGATGGCATATATTTATGTGGTAACAGCATGCAAGTTACTTTGAGTTAGAAAAAGAAATATAAAGCCCTGGTGGCATAGTGGTTCTGCTCTGACCTGTTAACTACAAGAAAAAGAAATATAATAGAACAACTTTCCAAGAGCCAGATTCACATCTTTTGCAAAAATAGATAAATGCTTTTAATATCCATAAAATGGTACATGAGAGTCAGAGTCATTGTTATTTGCACCTAACAGGGGAAGAACTTAGTTCAGGTGTGCATAGAAAAGGCCAGTCATCATCCAAACTTTCTTAGCCTTTCCTACTTTGAAGCAAAGAATTTTAGTTACAGGGAATGCAGTATTGAAAAACACATGTTCTGCTGCACCAGTGACACATTGAGCTGGTAACAAGGTCAGCTATTCAAAACCACCCTTTGCTCCATGGAAGAAAGATGAGGCTTTCTAATCCCAGAAAAAGTTACAATCTTAGAATTTCCTAGGGACAGCTCTGTAAGTTGAAGTTGACTTAATGGCCTTGAATTGGTTTGGAGCATTTGACTTTGAAAAATATGGTATAGCTACACCTCATTCACATATCAATTATCTCATTATTCAATATTTCTTGTTTGTGACAATGTAAGCACGATGCTCCCTATTTTGTACATTACTAACGCACACCTGAGATTAATGAATAACAAATTGAGAGATGAGAGTAACACTGGCAGTGACTTTAAGATCATGTGTCAACTTGGCTGAGTCATGGTTTCAGTAACTTGTCAGTGATATAATGATGCAATTATCTTTGATTTTGTAATCGAATATGGTCATCTTCCATTTTTTCATAAGATCTATTTTAACATATTGACCAGTTCCTTGTATGAAGTGAGACGTGTTAGCTGAGATGATTTCTTGCTCCAGATCTCTGCTTTCCGTCTTACTCATCTGAACCAACAAAAATTACTAGAATCAAACCACAGCTCCAATTGTCCATTGAACTCTTCAGACACTAGTATTGTCTCTATGGATGAATATAAAGGTGTTTGAATCACATAGCTGAGAATGCATTTGACTTACTCTTCCATTAATTTTAAAATCCTGCCTCTTGGTGATAGAATTTGCATATGTTCAGCTTGCTTAAACTGTGCTATGCAAGTTTATGCTCCAAAAAGTTTGCTAAAGAATATATATAATGGTATATATATAAAACAAACTTTTAAAATTATATATAGTTTGTATATTTTGTAAATGCTATTATTATTATACTTATTAAGATGGAGAAGATATTTTCCTGTATATTCATTGTTTTATGTAATAGCAGCATCTCTGTCATAAAATTATGTGAGGATCAACTGCCGATTTTAAGACTTCGATGATGTTTCCCTCTCACTGCCATCGAGTCAATGCTTAATCAGAGTGATCCAGAGTGTAGATATGGGGGCGGGGGGAGTAGAAAACCCAGTGTTTCTCATACAGAGTTGCTGGTGGTTTCAAAGTGTTGTGCACGTGGATTGCAGCCCAGTGTGTAACCACTCGTGCACTCAGTGCTCCCAGCAGTTAATTGTGTCAGAAGCTTTCAAGATAATGTTCACCTCATAGCAAACTTATGTGCCAGAGGAGAATCTCCTCATGGAGTTTTCTAGGCTGTCACCTTTATGGCAGTAGACTACTAGATCCTTCTCTAGCTGAGCTAGTAGGGGTGCAAACTATAAAGTTTTGGGCTACCAGAAACACACTTAATTTATCAACCATCAGGTTTCTTTGATTAATGATTTTGGAAGACTATGATTACCCATCATTGTAAGTCTAAGAAATAAATAGCAGGCTTTCAGTTGAGAACGACTCGAGAAATAGACTGAAATGACTGCAACACCACCTTGCATCAGTGGACTTCCTAACACATTTTCTGAAACTCTTTATTAATTACAGTGTTAGATAAACACTCCCTGAGGGAAGATAATGCATTTCAGCAAGTTTCTACAGAATATTATATTTACAGTATCTTGACATTCCTTGAATAATTTTCAAGAAAAAAAGATCTACAGAAAAAGAAAACACTATACACTGGTATTAGGGTAATATAGGTGTGATTAATATGTGCATGATAATATGCAGAATTATTGCAAAAACACAAAACAAAACTGAACATAGAAACAAATGGGATTCTATAAATCCTATATCTAGAATTGAGGAAACAAATCCATAGAGATTGGGATTAATATAAGCCACATTAAAATGCCAATACATTATATTTTCTAAAAATTAACCTACATAATATGTCAACATACATTCTAGTTACAAGGTTTATCTTGAACATCTTTATGGAGTAGCTTTAATTTTTTCAATGCAATCTGTTTCAAAATGATAAAATTTGGCTGTATTGATTTTTCAGAAGGAAAAAAATTAAGTAAAATAGAACCCAAAGAAGCAGAGGGAAAATTATTGTTATTGTTGTTAGAGTACATTAAGTGTATTTTATTGTCTAATGACTACCAGGTCACAGAATAGATCTGCCCCATAGGGTTCCCGAAGCTATGATCTTTAGTCTCCTCTCTTGTTCACACCCCTGGCTAACCTTTTGCATCTGTCTTCAGCATTGCACTACCTAAGAGTCTGAAAGGGAAAAGCAGGTAGGTCTCTCCAATTCCATCGTCAGGGATATGTTCAATCAGCTGCTGAGAGGATTTCAAACCTTGGAAATGCTATGTGCACATTCTGCTCAGTCCTATAGGTTCTCTGTGAATTGGAATCACATATATAGCACTGGCATTGGTGACATATATTTATATGTGCAGGAAACACCCTACAAACAAACAAACAAACAGACACACCCAAACTACAAGTCCCTGTCATCAAGTCCATGCCGCCTGCGAGCAACCCACGGGGACACGGTAGAACAGCCGCTGGGTCTTTCCAAGACCTCTGCTCCTTGGAGGAGTAGCAAGGCTGTTGCTTCAAACCACAGCCTTTGTGACCAGCAACCCAACGAGTAACCGTAAATTAGGAAATTGAATTAACAAGAAAAAAATCCACATTTTTATTTTCAGGAAATGAGATTTGGAAATTAATGAAAGTTTCAAAGAAAACACTATTCAATGTCATTCTGACTTGTTAGATTAAATCAATTGCATATTTTAATTTAAGGATTTAGGAGATTAAATGTACACAATTTGTATGACCCTTCTAGGCATGTATAGTTCTAATTTTTGACTTTCTGTCTGTTGCTGCTATCACATTTTGGAGCGAGTTCCCTGTTTCACAGATAGACAGGAGATAGTGGGGATTAAGCCCTCACACTCGGGTACAGTGTGAAAAAAGGAACCAAACCATTGCTTCCTTCCGAGGGTGTGAACAGGGAGTCTTTGCCAGGCATCCTCAAACTATGGCCCGCAGGCCACTTGCAGCCCGCTGAGGACATTTATCTGGCCACTGGGTGTTTTTGACGCCACTGATTGTCCTGTTTAGCAACTGACTTATCTCCGGCCATAGTGAATTTTTTTCACAGCTTGTTTGTGTGTGTGTGTGTGTGTGTGTGTGTGTGTTTAAGTATAATGTAGTCCTCCAGTGGTTTGAGGGACAGTGAACTGGCCCCGTTTACAAAGTTGGAAGACCCCTGTATAGCGGGATGGTCTGTTAAAAAGCAAAGCCCACACCTTTGTTAAAGGCTGTATCCTGTGGATCATTCATGCTGGGTATGGAGAAAGTCTAGGAATATCAGACCTTTGGATTGTCACAAGCTTACACAAAAGTACCTGAGACAATGAGATGAAGACTATGAGACAGAGGCAGAGGCACGGAAATGAGGCATAACAGGGAACAGCACCGAGGCTAAGGAACTGGCGGCAGCACAACAGGATGGCATCCGGGCCCATAAAGGCAGAAGCCAAAGGACCACGTGAGTGGGAAGCTAAGGGCCAGGCATAGACTTGGCTGCTGATGGAGGAGGCGGGGAGCTGTCGCTGTGGACAGTAACTGTGCACTACTCCTGGCTGGTAGTGACTAATTCACCGAATAGCCCCCTCGTGGTGAAGACTGTCTGTGAGACATCGCGATGCGTTATCGAACTCAGCTGAGTAGAGCCTCTGGGAGGAATGGTTGGTCTCAGAATAAGGTGAAGAAGCTTGGAGGCTGAAGACCTGTCTGGTCCCTGCTCTATGGCAATATGGAAGCCAGGGGAAGCCATATGAATGCACAGACTTATCATTTTCGTAGGAAATAAGCATTTAGGAGTTGAAAGAGAATTCCAAAACCGTCAGGAAAGAGCTATACTCATTGGATGTAGTTAAAACAATATCTAGGAAAAGGCTAATTATATGACCTTGAATCTACTTCTTTTCTTCAGTTTTCTTATAAAAATAAGGAACTTAGTAAGTAAAAACTTAATAAGAAGGCAAGAAATGGATGAAATAAATAAGAGAGGAGAAAGGAAAACAGACAAGTGGAAGACATTTTAAATAAGGGAAGAGCTGCATCTGCTGTGGTGTACAGTAGAATATTAAGAATTTTGAAATAAAAGACAGCTGAATTTGAATCTTGCCATTTAGTAGCAAGGAATCTGAGATAATGTAGTTTACATAAACCTCAGATTTTGGTAAAGCTTTAATGAGGAACACACCAGAGTTGTGAAGTGTCTACATTACATTTTATCATATAAAATTCTATTGTTATTATACTTCACTAATATAAAGACAGGTAGAATATAGAGTATTTGAATGAAATATTTCTCCTGAAAGTGTGTGCACTTCTTTTCCTACAACCATTAGAAGCAAGGAATTAGTACTTTATTTACTAGAAGGCAAAGGGAATATCTGGCCAGGAAAGTATTAATGCAATTTAAAATTGGTGAGAGTCCATTATGCTTAAGGGGCTTTAGCAAAACAAAAGAAAATAACTTCATGAGAAATCAATTTTGTGGCCAATAACAATATAATCCTCATAGATACATAAATGTAGGAATATATGTATACTCTTTTGTGAAACTAATCTGATTCTTTATTTCTTATTACACCTTCTTAAATTTTACTTGTAAGTATATTATCCTATGATTTAATGAGCACTCCAGAGATGTGAGCAATTATTCTTGGGTATATGAAATACATTATCAACCTTTTCTGTCAGTATTAATTAATTATTAATCACAGGTTAAATTACTAATTGTCATGTCTCTACCCATCCTATTTACCAAGGCATTTGGCCTTCCTAAAGATAAATAGAAAATTTATGTGTTCACAGCTTTTAAAACTGTACATCAATTAAAGCAGAATGTGAGTTGGGAAAAAAAGACTAGATGTTGTTTGAAAATCAGGATCTTCTGACATATGGAGAACATGACACTGTGTGGAACTGGAGTAAATATTCTTTTTAATCTGTTATTTTTTTCCACTTCTTTTTCTTACTAAATGTATGCCATTACTACTTTGGCTCAGAAACTCATCCCCGCCCCCCAAACTTGTTGGCACATTAAATAGCTCCAAAAGCAACAGATGTGGGGGTTCTTTCTGTGAAGATGAGGAGCATGAAATTGGTTGCATTTCTTTTCCGAGGACAATAAGTCACAGGGGCTGTCTCTTGAGATGCTTTCAAAAGTTGATGGTAGTGTATAGATAAGTTATGCTTCCCCACCCCCATAACATGTTGATGTTGAAGGACAAATAATCATCTCTTTTAGGAAAGCCTTATTTTGCTCTCTCTCGTGTGCACACACACACACACACAAACACACCCCTATTAATTATGGAATAGTGGGGAGGGGTTCACTTTCCTTTTCATGCAGTATTGAAAAGGGTTAAGAGAGAGAGAGAAAGGGGAAATGAGGAAAGAATGGTGACAAAGAAAAACACACCTTAGATGGAAATGTAACCGTAAGCCTTAGAATTTTTGCATGAATTAATTGTGGGGGAAAAGAAAGTGTCAAATCCTAGCAAAGCAACCACCCAATCTAAAAAGGTAAAATAAAACATATGTGAGGGAACATCCTGAATCTTGTTTTCTCACTGCATTTTAGTGGCACATGACAGCACATTTTTATGAGAGCAATTGCTATGCCATTTTCCCATGGATAGTGCTTCAAGCTACTGAAATCAGTTCTGATTAATCATTATTGTTTGTTATCTGTTTCTGGATTTGGAATGCTATAAAGTATATCAAAACAATAAAACTAAAGATCTGATATTTACACCGTTAGTTCTCAAAAGAGGGAGAAATCACATCTGGATGCTAAATAGTAATTGTAGGGAATCTAGGGTGAGAATAAATCTGGTATAGTCCTGAGTAGACATTTCTTATATATTTCTACCAACACTCAATGAACAACACCCTTAGAAGAAGCACTGATAATTTTAGGCGCTTGCATTTTAGGGAACATCAAATCTTTTGAGGGCCTGTATCAGAGGGATTCGACCAAATGAATTATGCCTATATAGAGCATAAAATATAAAATTTAAATAAATATAAAAATAAGTTTTAAATGAAAGAGAAAGAGAAAACCAAAGCACTCAAATCCAAGGGCAGATGACTGAACTAACGGAAGAGGAGAAAGAGGACTCTATCAAGGACTGACAGTCTACACCAGACAACACATAATCCAGATAGTCACCTTGAGACATATGGCCAACTTATAAGTTATAGGTTATAGATAAGTTATAAGATCTATACTTATAACTCAAAATATAAAAAGTTGTAGCACTAGCAGTCACTGTTCTGCTACAATTTGAGTTGATGTGTGAGGCAGCACCTGCTTTCTTATTTCTTGGTTTGTGATGTGTGAAGGTTTTTCATATTGACTATATTTGAAATATATTTGAAATTTATATGATTGCATGAATTTGGACCATGTGGAACTTAATTTGTATATTATAGCATCACTAAAAAGATATTTTCTGCTTCAAACCTGTGTTGTCTCTAAGGAGAGGTTCAGGATCGGGCCCTATCTGAAAACTACCTGTCCCCTTGGATTTAGGACTGAAATATCCTGATGGGAGAGGAAGCAAAGTATGGCTACCCTAAGAGAATGTAATTGGCAGTTGTTGGACCTTGGATCAGACCCCTGGCGTAGGGAGTGTTCAATGAAAAGATATCCAGACCCACCACACAGTTAGTACCTCTGTGCTCCTCTTTATTAATATGATAGATTTTCATATGAGAGGCAAAGATCTGTCCTAGTATGAAAATAAATAGAAATATTTCCGCTAGCACCAGCACCTATGCTTAATGTAAACAGAGCTCAATCAATGAAGAAATGTATCTGTTCAAAGCAAAATCTCATGGATTGTAGCTGGCAATCAGGCTATACTCTACTAAACTCTCCATATAAACACTAGTTTATATCCTATGTCATTGGTCATTTATGTCATCAATACAATCACCTCGTACCCCTGGGGATGATTGACTGTCTCCCATACTAACTCAAGTCATAATCCATGACAAGCAGCTGGATTCTGGACTCTCATGTAATTTGAACCCCAATCCAAGAACAGTTAGTTCCGATAAAATGATCTTGCTCAATACTCACCCATGTGAAGAGATCATGGTGATAATAGTGGTAAAGGAAAGTGTGGTGAAGAAAGCTGTGCGTACCCAGCTATCAATTGGAATAATGTATGGGGTCTTAAAGGCTTGTATTAAAACAAATAGCCATCAGCCTGTGTTAGTCAAATTCCAAATATGTTGAAAGGAAAATTATCAGATTTTTAAATCTTTATATTATTATCTTCCTTCTGATTTGTTTGGTTTTTTACAGTTTCTGTTAGATTTCCAAGTTTATGAAGGACAGGAGGAGTGGATGCATAGAGACAACAACTCATGCAATAGTTTATGAAGGATGGGAGAGTGAGGGGAATTGGGACATAAAATGAATGCTGGATGGAGATGGAAGCATTAGAACTGATGGTGATGATGTATACACAACTATTTCCAAAAGTGATCTCACTATGTATGACATGTGAATATTATACTAAGAAGCCTATTAGGAAGAAAGAAAGAAAGAAAGAAAGAAAGAAAGAAAGAAAGAAAGAAAGAAGCTTAGCATGTTTTATGGGCAAATGATGAAGAATATTTGTTGAGGGCATTTAGTGTATGTTGATGGTAGTACAATAACTTTGAAAATGATATCAATAATGTACAACACAAAGGGTAAAACTAATGGCTATTAATTATACATGTAGAAGTTGTTAGTAAATGCTTTGCTGTGTATTTTGTTACAATAAATATACACAGATAACAATGAGAACAAGGAAGAAAATGTTCTAAAATCGATAGTAGCTAATGATTTTGCAATTCTTTTTGGTATGTTTGAGCTATTGAATTGTATGATACATGGATGAAGTGCCAATTAAACTGTTTTTTAAAAAGTGGTAAAAAATGAATCTCTAGGATTTAATATGATTTGTACTTCTTCCTATGTATTTATACAAGTGGAAATAAGTGAATGATTAAAAATTGTGTCTTAAAACAAGTATTCAAAGTTAAGATCACAAAACATTCAAAATAAAATTTAGCTATTTAAAATATTTACCGAAATATTTGTATGAAATCTCCCCACCCAGACATTACAAGGGATTTTTGACTGAATTTTGTTTCGGTGCCTGTCTGTGGCCATGTTGGCAAGGTTGCACACTGGCAGATTTTAGAAAAAGAGACATCACAAACTGTCACGCCCAAGACCAGGAACAAGCTCTGTGTCCACAATGAATATTCTCCCTCAAAGAATAATCACAAAAAGTAAGCAATTCCATGAATACAATTATGGAGATCTTAGCTGAAGCAGATGTAAAAATCTTTAATAGAAGGCTGGTAGCCAAGGACCCAGATAAGTACAAACTTACCTCAATCCTGATTACATGCTTTGCAGCTTGGATGTGATCTTCCTATCAAAACCCACACATAAAACAAATGCGACTCTTTTTGATTCGGCTGCCAGGGGCCCTCATCGGGTGGGCTCTGACTCACAGGGACAGAGTGCTGCCCTTTGCTGCGCATCCCGACAACCGTTCCCTTGAAGCCCGTTGTTGCAGTCACTGAGCCACTCACTCTCTTCCAGGGTCTCCCTTATCTTGTTGCTGAGCTTGCACTTTTCCAAGCATGATGTTATTCCCTAGGGATGACCCGTTCCTGATGCAATCTGTCCAGAGAACTTGAGACAAAGTCTTGTTATTCTCAGCATTCCGGTTGTAAACTTCCAAGATGGATTTGTCTGTTCTTTCAGTATTCTTTACCAACACAATGATACAAATGTATTGGTTCTTCTTTCATCTTCCTTACTCAATGTAAAAATTACCTACACAAGAGGCTATTAAAAATACCATGACTTGAAACAGACACACCGTAGTCCTCAAAGTGATATCCTTGCTCTTGAAAACTTTAATGAGGTCTAGTGCAGCTGGTTTGCCCAGCATTAATACCTCATCTGGTTTCTTGAATGCCACTTTCATGAACACCACTCATGGATCCAAAAGGATAAAGTATTTGAGCACTTCAATCTCTTCTCTCCGTATCAAGTGCAGGTCAGGCTAAAGAGGTTGAGCATTTTAAAATTATTTCTTTAGTGCATTTTTATTTCAGAAAGAATGTGTTTTGGGGGGAAAGAAAAGTCTGGTTAGGAAGTTCAAACTCTTGTAAGACTATTGTAGCAGTCATAAAAGCAGAAAATAAGGGGGTTAATTAGTGAAAAGGCCAGAGCAATATAAGAAGAAAATGATGAAATTCCAAGAAGATAGCAGTAGTGAATGGAAACTGTATCAAGATATAAAGATTGCTTCCCAACATCTTCACTTCAAAAATTAAAGCAGAAATTGAATAAAAGAGTGAGTGACTGAGTAAATGTGTGTGTGTGTGTGTGTGTGTGTGTGTGAAGGGTAAGTCTGTTGACAATTTAACATTAGAAAATAGATGGAGATTTCATCAAAACAAGCTATTCTCGCTGTTCACTGAGAGCTTGATATAACTTTACCTATTAAAAAACGAATTCACTTCAATCATAATATCATTTAGTTGATTCTCTATCAACTTTAATTGATAGTTCCAATTTATATATTTCATAATATATTTGAATTAGAAATTAAATTATCATTATCATAGTACCTATTTTAAACAAATACATCTAACTTTTAAAATGTTATCAATTATTTATGTGCCTTAAATTAAATTAAAATGTATGGTCAATATTTACCCAAACAAGAAATTCATAACTAAATTTCTGCATTCCACTCCCAATATATTTATAAGAATTTAAGTAAGTACTCATAGTACCACTAGGGACAGAATATTAGCTAAATTTTCTGGTGGCTTTCATAAGATTATTATGGTTTTACTCTCATTTGTTAGAGCCATATATACAAATTATGATATCTAGAGAATACTTTGGCGAAATAGTAGGCAGAGTATGCTTTGAACATCTCCTATATATTTACCTGTATCAACATAAATTTTCCTTTATTATAATTATAAACCAGTTTTAAATTCTTATCTTTCAATTCTTCCCTAATCTATCTTAGAATGAGTTAAAATAAAATCATAATTTCCAGATCTTACATTGCAATTGAATATGTAACTAATGGTAGTATATATTTTATCTTTTCTGTTGCTTATTATTTTAAATGGGAACTTGTTTACCCATTAATTTATCTGTTTAGACACATCATGCTTTGAAATATTAAAGTTAGGTCTCAATTCTCAAGGACACTAAACTGCATGAGCTGACCGACATTAGTAAAAATGTGAAGCACATGAAAAACTCACCTTCATAATCAGATTACAGTTCAGATATTCTGGTTTAAACTATTGCGTTGTTCATGAACAAGCCTCTGCTAAAGCATTTATTATTGATGTCATTGGTGCACAGTTATGTACCAGGCTTCATTATCTATCTTTTCTGATAGATTCTGCCACAAACATGGAAAGATTTGGAAATTACTTATGGTTTTCAGGTTTAATAAGCAAAGAAGTATCAGTTAATCTTAACATACTAGAATGCATGTATTATAAATTTGCAAAAAGGTAAATGTTAATGAACATTTGAGATTTTTTAATAATTATAAAAAGTCAGAGTATATGCTAAGACCATATAAAATGCATAAGATAATAGATTGCTTTTCTTTAATGCTAGAATATAGAGATATTACTCCACATACATATTTACTTTTTTTATTACTGAGGACAGATAGATTCACTATATTGGTCCCATTATAATTTATATACTTTATCTTTCCTACTGGATATTAGAGTGGGGGGGGAGGATAGCATTGTGCCAAAATATTTAGAACTATTTGCCAAACATTTATATAATGTTTTAAGAGGATAAACTGAATTTGAAAATGTTAAAATGCAAAATGCTATTGAACTTAATAACCTAGGCATTGTACAATTAAGTAGGGGGTACAGTAGAAGAACATAAAAGTAACCGATCACATAGCTGAGACATCCCAAAAAGGTAACTTCCAAAACAAGGAACCAAAGCACATGGAAAATTTCATTTTATGTAGCACTCTTAGCGGTAGTTACATTTTTTTTAACTTTGGCTATCATCATACAACTTGTGCTGTATCCATCATATGATTTCTACCCAGCTTGTTACACGTGAACACTTTATTGACAGCAATGAAAAGTACTTGGCTGTGCAACCAGATTATAATCGATGCTTTTCTTTTTAATCACTTTAAAGCAAAATCAGTGCTCAATGAGTAAGAATAACCCCTTTTCTACCAACTTCCACTCCTAGTAACCCCTAATAAGCTTTGATCTAAATACTCTTACCTATTCTTGTCTTTTGCTATAACTGAGATTGTTATTTGTCCTTTTGTGATTGGGTTATTACACTCAGCATATTGACTTCAGGCTTCATACTTCAAAGCACATATTTTAGAATGTTCCAAGACTTAATTACCGCTTTACTAGCTGAATATTTTATTTTTTTTATCTACACATCTATTGATGGGTATTTAGATGGTTTCTGCCCTTTGGCTGTTGGGAATAGTGCTGCCACGAATTTTGTACAGCTGGCTGTCCAACTCTCTGCTTTCAGTTCTGAAGTGCATGGGCCAACCTATCATTGCTAAGGATCTTGATTAAAGATTCTATAGAAGGATCCCATCAAAGGCATATAGTATAGAATTTTAAATTGTCATGGAACATTGAATTTCTGAAGCCCTGAAGGATATAAGAACCCTGAAACTATTTCCCTGAGATAATCTTTCAACCTTAAACCCTAATCATTTCCTGAAGTCTTCTTAAAAGGTAATTAACTGTTTCTCTTAAATGTTAAAACAGTCTTTTTTTATGATATTTAAAATTTCACCATATGGGTTCCAAAAGACAAATGTAATCAACAATTTAGAAAACTGAAGAACTGGTGATTTTATAATGTGGGAGAAACACTTTGAAAAAAAGAAGATGAGAATGGGTGCAAGACTCAAAGTACCCAATCAAGGTCTCTGAATTGTGTGCATAGAGCTGTTGAGTGTCTAGTTCTGCTGCATATATTCCCAACAACCCCCGGGGGGTAGGAAGGAAGTTATTTAAAAATCAGAATGAAAAGTCCAAGCTCACCCAAAGAAATGAAATGGCAATCCAGGAAAATTCGGATTACCCTCTGAAGCCTGAACTTAGTTAACACAAAATGGAGAATTGGGACTTACAGAAGGCTCTTGTAGACAAGGTAATTTCCTGTGGATATAGGTGAGTTTCTTGTTGCTATTTCATATTGGTTGCTTGTTTGATTTTTATGCTTTTATTTTTTAAATAGGATGATTTGCAATGAAATTTTAATTGTAGACACAATTATAACTTTCTTTCCTCTAAAATTTTTTACAGTTTTCAAAAATTGCTTTCCTTTTTCTGAAGAGATTGAAATCATTCTGAATATTGGTAAATTAAATTGCAAACAAATAAGGAAGATGTTTATCAACAAGCATCTGATTGTTTCATCATTGTCTTTAACAATAGCCAAGTAGGAAAGTAGAAAACTGGGAGAACAATATGTTAACTCAAAGAAGAGACTGGAGAGAATACAGAGTAAATTATAGCTAAAGATTCCTTGATCTTAGAAGGTAAAGTGTTTATTAGTGGATAGTGTTAAAAAGTAAGACAGTGAAGCAAAATGGTGAAAATTTTCTTTTTCCATACAAATGTTGTTCCCTTGAAAGAATTGTGTCACTCTGTGGTCTCCAATGTTCCATAGATAAGTACTTATAAACCAATGTCATTTATCAATGCTAATTCATATATTCTCCATGGAGAAATCTTTTGTATCAAATAGGTAGATGAGGAAAAAGTAAAACAAATTATCAAAAGACACTAGGTGAATACTAGATGTGTTTGAATAACAGAGTCTGTCAGAAAGAGATTTTTTAAAAAGATTTATAAATGAAGAAGCCAGAACTGTCCATGACCACGTGAGAATGGGAGCTCCTAGAGCAAACTCAGGTACAACTGGATCCAAACCAGCAACTGGTTCTGAATCATCCTCAGAAGGGTGGTTGTATCTGAGACCAGAGTTGCAGCAATAATGCCTTCTTCTGATAATATAAGGAAGCTCTAATAATACTGAAATATATGTACACAACACATGAGTGTATGAGTTTCAAAGTTCTCTTTAGGATTTTATTTTTTTCTAAAATCACATCCAAAATCCTTTGTGCTGGTAAATGAAATTAACAGTTCAGATCAGATTTTTTTGTTTCATTTTGTTTCACTATTTTTATAAAACATCCTTATTTCATACAATCAAAAAACTTTCATGAATAAAATACTCAAAAATAACCCCAGAAAATAAATACATAAAGCAATTAAAGTAAAGAAAGTAAATGTTATGCTTTCTGGGATTTAAGTCATCTGGTGAGAAGCAAAAAGAACACAAGATTTGAGAAAGAGGGAAAAGAAACAGCAAGAGAGAAGAATTAGAAAAGAAAAGAAACAACAGGAAAAAGAAAGATGATGATGTAAGGGAAAATTTGAGAACCCCTATGAAAAGAATGATAAGAATAAAGAGGTATAAATATATGCATATAAATTAAGAATGGAGGAAGAAGACAAGATAGCAGCGTCCTAGGAACTGAAGGAGCCTGAGCAGAAGCCACACGGACTTGCCCTGATGGAACCAGACCTCTGAAGCTGGAAAAGCCATGTGGAGAGGCCTGCCAGCGTTGAGATTCTTCTAGCACCACTGGATGCTGCTGATGGAACCTCAGTCCTGGAAGTGAGGTGCCATGGGGAGACCCCTGCCAGCGCCAGGACTCTGCACCCACTGGCCTGTGACTTCATGAGTCAGAGGGAGACTTTATAGACTGGTATCGAGCATATGGGCTGATATCGGACGGATGACTTTGTACTGTATTGGATTGGGATGCTTTCTTAATGTCCCATTCCTCTTATATATAAACCTTTTCTTTATATCAAAAAAATGGAGAAATAATTTTATAAGATGTATCAAAACAAAATCAACAAAATGGTCATAAAAGTATATAAAATAATCAATTTTGCCAAGTAAACACAGCAATTGCTGAGTTTCTGTTCTATGTGTGGCATTAGTAAATGCATCTGAAATAGCCACAGACTAGTTAGGCACAAAGTTTTACAAGGAATGATAGATGTATATAGAAAATGTAGTGATTACTTTATGAAAAGAGTGATTGATTTAACATTCAATGAGGAGTATCTGTCCATTTCTATGTGTATGTTTCTCTATTTTTGGCTCTATTTTTATGGAAATAGTTTGATTTCTTTTGGGTTTCAGATCCTCCTTTGAAAAATAGGATGAGGAAAACTACCATTAATAATATTAGCAGAAGGCACTTCAAACATTTTTCTCGTGCTTGTTGCTAGTTTTCATGAAGTCCATTCAGACCCGTGGTGTGTCTCTATGTGCAGGTTCATCTGCTCCCTAGGATTTTCAAGGCTGCGAGGTAGTGGACACAGATCTCAAGACCTTTCTCTCTCTCTCTCTCTCTCTCTTAAGTCATTTTCTTAGGGCCTCATACAACTCAGCACAATCCATCCATAAATTATTATAATTTTGTCTTGTCCAACATTGTCCGATGTCTCTCTTCACCCACTTCACTGTTGTCTGTACCGCAGGAAGGAGGTTATATGTAGGTCTTTATAATCGGTTCCCCCTTTCTAATCCACTCTCCCTCCATCCTCCCAGTGTAGCCACTCTCCTCATTGGTCCTAAAGGGACCATCTATCCTGGATATCACATGCTTTCAGTTCTGATCTGTACCAGTGTAAAACTTCTGGTTCAACTGGATTTGTAAGGTAGAATTCAGATCATGATAGTGGGAGGGCGTAAGCATTTTAGAACTAGAGGAAAGATTCATATATCATCAGTGCTACACTGTGCCCTGACTGGCTCCTCTTTCAACGCACCCCTGAAGAGAGTTGAAATGGTAGCCTTTAAGCTAGTGTAGCAATGATGAAACATACAACTTTCCTCTAGTTCTTAAATGCTTCCTCCCTCCCACTATCACAATCTCAGTTCTACCTTACAAATCTGGCTAGACCGGGGGTTGCACACTGGTACAGATAGAAACTGGAAACATGGGGAATTCAGGACAGATGATCTCTTCAGGATCAGTGCTGAGAGTGATGACAGCGGGAGGGTGGAGGGAAGTGGGGTGGGTAGAAAAGGGGAACCGATTAGTTCTTGTAATAACCTCTTCCCTGGGGGATGGACAACACAAAAGTGGGTGAAAAGAGACAGGACAGTGTAAGCTATAACAAAATAATAATAATTTATAAATTAACAAGAGATTATGAGGGGAGGGAGAGGAAAAATGAGTAGCCGATGCAAAGGGCTTTAATAGAAAGGAAATATTATGAGAGTGATGAGGGCAACAAATGTACAAATGTGGTTGACATACAATGGACATATGTATGGTCTGTGACGAGTTATACAAGTCCCAATAAAGTGATTTAAAACAAACAACTTAACCATTTAGTTCTCCCTGCCAACATGTAGATTTCAACCCACATTTATCCTTTAGGATGGACTACAAATGCCCCTGTGGGTTTCTTAGGCAACAATAGAACACCTCACCTTCCCCCATGCGGCTGCTGTGATCCCGTGGTTGCTAACTCAGTGTGTCACCCACTAAAGCAACAGCATGCAAAGAGATCACATAAGATCAGACCTGCTCTGCTGGATGGTTTCTTCTGTGTCGCTCTACAGAAATCTGACTCTGCCTGAAAGATGCTATTTTTTCTCTGCTACTCATTTATTCATGTGTTTCTCTCTCTCTCTCTCTCTCTCTCTCTCTTTCTCTCTTTCTTCTTCTTTTACAGATCCTTAAGAAGCCCTTGTAGTGCCCTTAAGTAAATATTGGACAGCAAATCACAAGACTGAGGGTTCTAGTATACCAATTGCCTGTGGTAGAAAGAGGAGGTTATGCACTCCTGTGAAACAAACAATGACAGCCCTGGAAAACCTATGTTGTGCAAGTGGAGTCAGAAAGTTCCCTAACACACTGGCATTTGGGGTTATGTCCCTAAAACCTATCCTGAAGTCGGTGATTTTGCTTTTCATATCTGCTTACGTATCACCACTATACGACACTTAAAAAGAAAACAAAAATGTTCTGTTTTATATTCTTAAGCTGTAGATATTATTTTTCATTCTATTCTCTTTTAGTCTCACTCCAAGCTGTCACCTTCACCATTCCCTT
This sequence comes from Nesogale talazaci, assembly GCA_004026705.1. NCBI lineage: Eukaryota > Metazoa > Chordata > Mammalia > Afrosoricida > Tenrecidae > Nesogale > Nesogale talazaci. Next base: position 65,197 of record PVJH01004503.1, read on the forward strand.
ACAACTATTCTTGTCAAGGGCATGGATGAATGCTAATCGAGTGTGCAGTCCTCACACCATATGTTGCTTGATCATACTTGACACAACTGATTCCTTTTTCCGTGAGCTGTCTTTTTTATTTGACTTCTAGTAAACTATTTTCCATTTTCATCAATGTTAATATACCCACTGATTTTTTTTCTCATCTCTCTGGATACTTTTTTGCCCTTAATTTTTTATTGTGAATTTCAAAAGGATTATAGAACTGATAACCAAATTTATATGCAACAATTTATGCATATTTTATTTCAGTCCATCCAGGGCATTCTCCACAATGTGCTATCACTTATCCCACTTCCTTCCTGTGTGTACCATTTCCATTCTTCCTTTCCTAATGTTTTCCACTTTGTATTGGTCTGAATTCTGGCCTTTTGATCTTACACAACTGATCTTTTGATCATTTAACGTGTTGGTGAGGTCCGTTCCACATCTGTGGGTGACGAAAGGTCATAGTCATCCCCTCTCCCAATAAAACATGAGCCTCCCTACAATCTGTGACTACCTTCCTTTCAGATCCCTTCCTCTCCCATGCTCTATTCTGTTGCCTGCCCATGGCTGGTTGCCATCAAAGACTCTTCCTTTCATTGTGAGAAGGTTTTCTCAAACTTTAACAATAGTGTCATACAATATTTGTCATTTTATGATGAACTAATTTCACTCAGCACAATGTCTTCCAGATTCATCCATTTTGTGATGTGCTTCAACCATTAATCTTTATTCTTTAACTTTCATCATTTCCCATTATGTGTATGTGTCAAAGATTATTTATCCATTCTTCTAGTGACCAAAGTTTAGGCTGCTTCCATCTTATTTATGGAACTGTGAGTTGTGCTATGATAAACATGAATGTGCATGCACCTATTTATCATGCAACATTTCTTTATTTAGGATGTATATCACTTAGACTGCTAGATATTATGATATTGTGTTGTCAAGTATTGTATTGCCTTTTAACTTTTGAAGCACCATCCTGCTTTCCATCATAGTTATACTGTTTCACAATCACAACAGCAGTTTATAAGTTTTCCTTTGTCTGGAAACCCACCCTTGTCAGCACTTGCTTTTACTGTTTGGGATTTTTCTGGATTTGAAACAGCAATATTTTGTACTTCCATTATATCCATATTCATTCTTTGATCATTCAGTATTTCCAGGTACTCAGGATAAAATTTTTGATATCAAACTTCAAATTCTATGTTTTGTCTTCTCTATATCCATTACAAAATATATCTGTTAGTGCAGTTGGGTTCGAAACCACCACCCACTTCACATGAGAAAGATAGGCTTTCTGCATCTGTAAATATTTATTCCCTCAGAAATACTATATAGTGCCATATTGAGTAAGAATCAATTCCATAACAGGGGGTTTTGAAATTGCCAACACATTATCACATCAGGTTAATGATACCTTCAAAATATATCACCTCTTCAACCAGATTCTTAGCAACTTCATCATGGACACTCTGACATAAAATTCCTTTATTTTCTGTTTGGAAAATTGTTATAATTTTTTCCATTATAGTAATTATATTTAAATATATACACATATCATAATTTTGATAAATCTTTGTAGCAAAAACTCCAAGAAATGATTGTTGATTCTCAGCACATAGATTAAATCAATTGTTTTAGAATAAGACTCACATCTCAGTCTTATACTTAGGACAATCAGAAATATTTGTTATATGAAATAAAACAAAGTTGTTTCAATTTCTTACAACTACTTGCAAATTCTACTGCCCCATCTCTGCTCTGATTATATCTCCCATTGCCTCAGACACCAACTCCCGTGGCTTGTTTTGCTACTGAATGGAACTGTATGCTTCTGGGAGTGCTTCCTTCACTGCATTCCTTCACTCACCTTCCCTCCATCTTTAGTTATTCTGTTTTTTTTTTCCTTCAGGGAAACTGTAGAATGCATCCTCTTCTCACACCCCTCACTGTATTCAAAAGACACTTTCTTATTACTTTGGTTCTTCTTACACTACCTCATTGTAATTTGAATCCCCCTAGGCACTGATTGCTTGCTTTGTTTGTAATGCAACCTTTTAGATATACTAATATGCACAAAACTGACTAATAGATTTTGATTATTATTTTCTTCCCACAATGGGAAACAAAATATACAACAATGAGAATTTTTATCTCTTTTGCTGTTCCTCTAATTGCAAAACAAAGTGAAAGGCTTGGCAACAGTAGACATTTTACAGTATTTGTATAGCACTATGTAAGATGGTTTGAGATATAAACTAAATTATTAATGTGTGTATTTTATGTCAATATGTAATTTGAATAGAGGAAAGTGTACAGTGTTTGAAGGTGGTTCACAGATACAAAACTCTGTAAATGCTAGCTAACTATTATTATTAGAAACAGCATGCAAGCAAATAGGTGTTATCCAAATGTTTGCTGTACTTGATTAAGTAAATGGAAATCATGAGCACAAGGCATTGTAGGTATTACTTAACAAGGCAGTATTGTCTTCCTCTGAGCATATCAACAGAATTGCATTTCCTATATCCAATAGACCTTGTGGTCCAAACTTAAATGTATGCACATAAAACATTGATGAGTGTTAGTATTGTTCTTTTTACACCATACCTCTGTAATATTGAATATGTAGCATCAGTATTTCAATCGTTCAGTAAAGACTCTAAATAATCACTGACTAGCTGAACAGTCTTCAATGAGCAGTCTAATTGAGCAGCCCCAAAGGGCAGTATCGAATAGTACATGACTGAGTCACTGATCTCAAAAACATCTTCTGTAGCGTGTGCTGCCAGGGCTATAAACAAAAGCCTAGAGCAGCAAGTGACAATCAGGAGAGTAAAGAAAACAGGAAATGCACCTGAGTGCAATGCGGATTCAAGTTTGATTTGACTACAAAGATTTTTCAAAACTATATGCACACATATGTAAATGAATGAAGCTTCAAAGTGATAAAACAAAAATGGAATTAAAAATAATAGAATATTGCAAAAAAATTGAAGCACCCTGATATAAAATATGTGTATATTATATGTATATATATGTGCAGTATATGTATGCTAAGCAAATATAATCTATTGCATGCAGTATGTATGTGTGCTTATATGCATATAATTATACATATTGTCCTAACTATAACACAAGGTCTCACTAAAAATATTTTTGAATTGTTGTGCTCACTTTAACAGTGATTTTTATAGGTTACAACTTGCAAACATATTGTTGTATGATGGATCTCATCTATCAATCTAAATTTCATGTTTAAAATTTCATGTTTAATTATTTTAATAACCTCTGTTTAAAGATCTATTTTATGATACTTTTCTGAGATCTCAGAGAAATAAAGCAAATGAAACTTTCTGTTTGTTAAAACTTATCATCTAGTCATAAAACTAAAAAAAGATTCTATACTATAAAAGAGAAGATGGGCATTAATTTTGTTAGAATAGCATTAGAAAAATGAGTGTTATATACATTTGGATCAGTGAATAGGTAGATTTTGAGTACAGTTTGAGTAGAGGAAAATATAAGATTTTTATATCTCATTGTACTCAAAGCAGTATATCGCATTTATTTCTTGTGGATCTTAGGGCTGACAGAGCTTATGATGCTAGTTTGATCCTTCAGAATGGAAATGTGGTTTAATAGTTCATTTTCTGTGCTTTTGTCATTTCTTGATCCATAAACTATGTATAAAAATAGTAAAATATTATATGATTTTTTTGTTATAATTGCATTCATGTTCATCCAGTGGTTACTAGAGAAAGGACTTGGATGAACTTGAAGAAAATTATCTTCAAGCTATTATTAAACTAGTCATTATGTACTTTTTTAGTGACTGCAGGAAAAGATATACTAACCTATCTGGGGTATAATCCTTTTGTTCTTCAGTGGCTTGAGTATTCATCCTGTGAGATGAAATTTATGCCTATTGTATTTTAAATATTAAAAAATTCACTCACAATTGATGTTTCAGCTGAGCTTCCAGACAAGGAAGAAGATAAAGGCAAAACACTTCTGCAAGATTAGCCACCAAAAATCCTGTGAAATACAGTGGAACCCTGTCTGACAGCCAGAAGCTGAGTCGCTCAGGTCAGCAGCTCGGAAGAGCGACTTCCTAACAAAGAGCTGGCCTCAATGAGAAAGATGGGCAGTTTTTTAGTACTTTTATTGTCTTTGTGACATGATTAATAATCAGAAAAAATAGTAATGAACACATATTAATCATTGGAATATGAAAGGCATAAAAATTGAATATGGGGATATGGAAGCTGTCTAAAATGAAAAGGAATGCATAAAGAAGGATATCTTAGATATTGGTGAGTTTAAGTGCATTGGTATCGGCCATACTTTATTGGATATATTGCTTATTATCCTGAAAATGAAAAATTAAAGAGGAATTGAGCCGCATTCATTCTTACAAAGGAAAGTTTAATATCTGTCCTTACATACAATGCTGTTAATACCCATATGCCTAGAAAGAAAAAGAGCTAATATAACTATTATTCAAACTGAGAGATCATTAAGTCGATGAAGAATTCTACCAATCTGTCTGTTAGCTTGTAACCACTTGTCAGTTTGCCTACAGTTGTGGCTAAGTGTTGCTGTGATGCTGGAAGCTAATGGCACAGGTACTGCAATGCCAGCAGGGCCACCAAAAGTAAATACCTTTCAACTGAGCTTCCAGACTGCACATAAGGTGGCAGCTATGTGCTTAGAAGGAATTAGCTATGGAAAACCTAATGCATGGCACCAACTCCTTGTCAGATACTGAAGACCTAATGAATAGAAACAGAACATTGCCAGTGATGGTGCCAGAAAATTAATCTCTCAGGTCTGAAGATACTCAAATTATGTCTAAGAAAGAGTTATCTTCTCCAGTCAGGTGGCCCATCATGATAAAAATGAAGTAAACCTGTAGGAGGGAAGTCTTTGGGATCTCCTTTTTCTAATGGGGCACCACTCAAAATGAGAAAAGCAGCTGCAAAAAAATAGAAATAAACACAACTTAGAGTGCACTTAATATGAAACAAGGAAAATTGGAAGTCATCAAAAGTTCAATGAAATGCATATGCTGGTGTTAGTGATCTGAAATGCAGTGCAATTGACCACTTTGATTCAGAATGATCATGCACACATTCAGGATGCACTGATTTTTATTAGTGATGGGAGTGTACAAATAGGATTAAGGAGGAAGGAACAGTATTTGGAATATATGGTTTTGCTGATATTATAAAAGCTAGAGATAGCATGATAAAATTATGCAAGATCAGTGACTTGTTCACGACAAATATCTTTTTACAATACAGAAATTATACACATGGTATTCTTAAAGTGAATCCACAGAAACCAAATTGACACAAGTGGTGAAAAGAGATGATGGAAAAGCAGCTAAAGCAAGGCTAGAAGTTGCCTGTGGAGCCAATCATTAATTTCTCATGAGTCAGTGCAAGCTAAAGATGAAGAAAATCTAAACAAATCTACAAGTCCCAAAAGATGACCTTTTGGAGATTCCCTCCTGGATTTTGAGAACATCAAAAAACCAGAATTGCTGCATTGGACAGTAATGACAGAAGACCTCATGAACTGTGGGAGGACATCAAGACCATCATTCAAGGTAAAATGAAGAGGCTATCAAAAAGACCAAAAGATAGAAAACTTCCTCATAACCATAGAGTAGCTAAAGCAAAGGAAAGAAATGGTGTCAAATAGTTGAACAGAAAATTCCAAAGGGCAGTTCTGGAGTTAGATCTAGTTAAAGATCTTGAGTCAAATAACTAAAAAGTGTGATCACACTTATACTGAAAGAACTCAAGGAAAAAAATCAAGCTTCAAGTTGCAATATTGAAAGATTCCATAGAAAAATATTGAATGATGCCGAAAACATTGAAAGAAGGTGGAAATAATGAATCTTTTATACCAAAAGAATCATTGTACCCAAAAGAACTATTGACATTGAATTATTCAAGAGATATCAGAACAGCAAGAACCCTGATGGAAGAAGTCAAAGCTGCTCTGAAAGCACTAGTGAGCGAGCGAGAGAGAGAGAGAGAGAGAGAGAGAGAGAGAGAGAGAGAGAGAGAATTCAAGTTGATGAAGCATTGGAAGCCACATTCATATATGCCAACAAATTTAGAAGACAGCTTGTTGGCCAACTCCCTGGAAGAGATCAAGATTTGTACCCATTCTGAAGAAATGTGGTCTAGGAGAATTCTCAAAATATAGAACAATATAATTGATATCACACACAAGTACAATTTTGCTTAAAATTATCCAAAAAAAGGTTGTAGTAGGACATTGACCATGAACTTCCAGAGGCTCATGCCAGGTTCAGAGAGGACGTGGAACAAGGGACATCATTGCTGATGTCAGATGGATCCTAGCTAATAGCAGAGAACATTAGAAAATTGCTTACGTGTGTTTTATTGACTGTGAAAAGCCTTAAACTGTATGGATTATAATAAACCATCAATAGATTTGAGAATAAATGCAATCTCAGAGCACTTAATTGTGTTTATGTGGAAACTGTACATGGATTAAACAGCAGGTCCAAGAACAGAACAAAGCAGTTCCATGTGGCTAAAAATCAGAAAAGATGTGTGCCTGGGTTGTATTCTCTCATTATACTTATTCAATCTGTAAGAGGATCAACAATCAAAGAAGTTGGATGCTTTGAAGAAAATATGGCACAAATATTGGAAGAAGGCTTATTAACAATCTGTGATATGCAAATGACACAACCTTGTGTGCTGAAAGTAAGGATGGAGATCAAAGATTGTAGTCAATTTATACAAATCAATGTAAGGAAGAACCAAATTCTCACAATTGGACCAATGGTTGACAATAAGACAAAGGTAAATATTTGAAAATTGTCACAGATTTTGTTTTGCTTGGATCCACAATCAAGCCCACGGAAGCAGCAGTGAAGAGATCAGAGGAAGCACTGCTTTAGCTAAATATGCACAGGATTGCTTTACAATTGGTAAAAGCCAAGCATTTCCTTCTAGATTAAAATATGTCTGATCGAGCTATGATATTTCCATTTGCCTCATATGAATATGAAACTTGGAAAATGAATAAGAAAGATTGTAGAAGAATCAATGCATTTGATTAATGGTTCAGCAAAAATACTAAGAGTACTCTGGATTTCCAAGAGAACAAACTAAAATATTTTGGAAGAAGAACAACCAGAATGATTCTTAGAGGTAAGGATGGAGAGAACTTGAGATGAGTTTTCCTTATAACAATGGTGATATCAAATATTTATCTTTGGAAGATTGAACATTAATGACCAAAGACCAGAGGAGTTGTAGATTGACAAATAAAAATGTAATCATAAAGAAAGCAAAAGTTCATTAAAATAATGAGAAATCAATGCTAAAATGAATTTTAGAAGAGAATGAAACTTTCTTCTTATTAGAAATTATTAACTACATGATATGAACAAAAAATTCTACAGGCAGCTTGAAATGCCAAAATATTATAGTAAATTGTGCAAAGACTTCATGTTAGAAAACCAAAAGTACAAAACAGCTTCAACATTTCCCAAACTGAAAGAACTGAAGAAAAAAACTGAAATCTCTAGGTAAAAAATTAAAGTCATAGAGGAAATGGTGGAATTATGCATGAAGCATCAAAAGAAGACAGACTGGATACAGGGTGGATGTAGCAAAATTTATTAATACATATGCAATCAATTCAAGATATAGCATCTGATAAAAAAAAGAACCAATAATCAATGAACAAAGAAAGAAGCTCATACTACCTGGAATGTATTAATGAAGAAAAACCTTCTGAAATAGAGGGAATACACTTTAAGAGTTTCAACATTCCAACACAATGCTGGAAGCACATGTTAATTTATGGCAAGAAAATTGGAATACGGATACCTAACTGTGGCAGTAACTGATCTGTGTCAATTTCATCACTGGGAGTGTAGGAGTGTGGTCTACCCTGTCAATCTGGAGATAGCCAATGTGGCCTCTGTGTGGGCATGATTTTCTTCTGAGAATTCTGGGAAGTCTCACGGTATTTTCCAACTGGTGGAGAGAGACTTGACTCAGATCCTGGGAAACGCTCCATGGACAAGAAAAGATGGCAGCATAGACTCTGATTCCTAGGAAGTGGAGAAGCCAGAGGAGAAGACCCATGGGCTTATCCTGATGGATCCAGACCTCTGAAGCCAGAAAAGCCACAAAGAGACCCCTGCCAGCACCGAGAAGATTCTACTGTCACTGGATACAAAAGAATCTACACTCACTGACGTGTGAGTATCCTGGTATTATTGCATGTGCTTCGTGAGTCAGAAGGAGACTTTATAGACTAGTATCAGACATATGGGCTAAAATCAGGCTAATCACCTTCGACTGAACTGGGTTGGGATGCTTTCTCAAAGTTCCATTCATCTCATATATAAACCTTTTCCTTATATTCATATGCATGTTTATGAATTTGTTTCTCTAGTCTACCTGGACTAACACAGTGGCCAACCAAATGGAAGAGATCTGTATCTGTAACAATTTCAAAGAAAGATGACCCAATAGATTGGGACAATTAACAAATAATATAATTAACATCAAATACAAGTAAAATTTTTCTGAGACTAATTTACAAAATGACAAAACAATGGCAGCATCCCTATCAATGGAGCTGCCAAAAATTGAAGCCAGATTCAGAAAAAAGCAAGGAATGAGGAAAGTCTTTGCTGACCTCCAATGGATCTTACCTGTGTTTTACTTTTGAATGCAAAAACATTTGACTGATAAATTATCACCTAGTATGGATGGATAACATAAATATGGTTAATTAAAGAATATTCAATTGTGCATATGAGGAACCTGTATGTACATGTGCGGCAGTATTTGCAACAGGAGATACTGAATGGTTTCAACCTTTAAAAAGTGTGTTGGGGTTTTATCTTTTCAATACAATTGTGCAATATATAGATTGAACAAAGAATCTGAGAATACAGACTACATGAAGAAGAGACTGGCTGGGTATCAGATGAAAGTTCAATAACAATCTTCACTAGCCCACTGACACATCTTCACTAGCCCGCTAACACAACCTTACCTGCTGAAGACAGAGAAAGATTGAAGGTCTAACTTTGAAGAGCAATGCCTGCAGCTTTCATGATGGATTGCATCTCAACATAAAGGAAACAAAAGGTGTCACACGTGGACAATAATAGACTTCATGATTAGTACAAATTAGAAGACACCTGTTTTCCCTTTTTAAAAAATACACAGCTGATGTTCATTGGAGCAGTAGTCAAGAAAACAGTTAAAATTTGGAATGCAAAAGACCTCATATGAATAAAGATGTCCCTGAGGAATTCCATGCACCTGATCCAAGCCACATTCTTTTTTTTTTTTGAGTCATTTTATTAGGGGCTCGTACAATTCATCACAATCCACCCATCCATCCATCCATCCATCCATCCATCCATCCATCCATTGTGTCAAACACATTTATATATATTTTTTGCCATCATCATTCCCAAAACATTTGTTTTCTACTTGAGCCATTGGCATCAGCTCCTCATTTTTCCTCTCCCTCTCCATCCCACTGTCCCTCATGAACCCTTGATCATTTATAAATTATTATTTTTTCATGTTTTGCACTGTCCCACTCCTCCCATCATCCACATTTCAATTATTTCATATGTATGGAAAAGTTGAACAATGGAAAGGAAAATTTGAAAATAATAGATGTCTTTGAATTAGGGTGTGTTATTCCAGGTACACTAGAGGAAAAATTTTCATAGACACACATATGGATATAAGGAAAAGGTTTATATACAAGAGGAACAGAACATTGAACAAGCATCCCAGTCCAGTCCAGTTCAAAGTCATGAGTCCGATATGAACCCATATGCCCCAAATCAGTCTATAAAGTCTCCTTCTGACTCAAGAAGTCACAGGTCAGTGGGTGCAGAATCCTGGCGCTGGCAGGGTTCTCCACATGGCTCCTCGATTCCAGGTCTCAGGGTCCATCAACAGCATCCCGTGGTGGCAGAAGCAACTAATTGCTGGCAGAGGTCTCCATGTGGCCGTCCCAGCTTCAGAGGTCTGGCTCCATCAGGGAAAAGCCATGTGATCTCTCCACTGGCTCCTCCAGCTTCGTGTACGCTGTTATCTTGTCTTGTCCATGATTCATCGTCTATAAGACTAACTCTCAACAACTGGGAGATAGCTTCTCATCTTCATGAGGGAAATATCACGAGATTTTGCAGAAGTCTCAGGAGAAAGCCATGCCCACACGGAGGCCTCACTGGTTACTCAATGGCTATCTCCAGATTAACAGACCAGACTCCACCCTTATATCCCAATCATGAAATTAATCTAAGCACATGACTGCCACATGGGGTGTTTGTAAAGAAAGTTGTAAATAATTAACTACCACCAGAACAAACAAATATGCCTGAAATAAAGTCGAGTCATAATCCTCCTTAGTCCAGAGGAAGGCAAAGCATTATCTCATATTATCTGGACACGTTTTCAGAAGGAACCAATTTCTGGAGAAGGATATTTTGATTAGAAAATCAAAAGATCAGTGAAAATGAGGAAGGACATGAATTGACTTAGTGCCTGTAGAAAAAGGAGCTCAAAGATTAACTATTGCAAGGAAGATGTAATTGTAGTTTTGCCAAAAGAAGAGTGAAGAATCACACGAAGCTTCATTTCTGCATTGGCCCAGCAACACTGCATCACTGGGGATCACCGTCCTTTGGCCAATGTTAGCAGCATGATCCTGTCTCAAAGCTGAGGTCCAGAAAGTGCAGCTGAACAAAATGAACATTTCTTATCTCATTCTAACCATTTAAGTATGATAATTTGTGCAACTTCTCATTTATTTATTTACTCCATAAGTGTACAGTGAAAAAAATATGAACTAAGTTATAGAACATGAATAGGTAAATGGTCAGAGTCCCTGACCTCACAGTTCCTGTGTTCCAGATGTCTAATTACAATAGACCTGGAATAACTAGGGTTAGTTAATGTCAATATTATCGAAGAAAAATGCATGCTTGAAGAATATTACCAACAGGAATCCAAAAGCATATATCTATTTTTACAGACTTCCAAATATTCCATCATTCACTTTTCTTTGAAATCCTTCTCTGGCTACCTTTCTTCATTGTTGCCAGACCTGCTGCTTTTAGGAAGCTTTTTCCCTTCCCCTTTCTGACATTTTTATGCATCTCTGTTGTCTATTCTTGTCTTCCACCTTTTTCTTAGGCAATATCCTGCTCAATTGGAGTCACAAGGACGTTTTCATCCACACATCCAGCACTTGGAAGTGTCTGAGCAAAAGAAATCAAAGCAAGAACACCTGGAGGAGCTATCTCCCCCTCATGCAGTCTCTGATAACATCCTGCCATCTGGAACTCTGCAGGCTCAGAGGATAAAAGCCAAATATCCAGAGTACATCTCACAGAATCTATCTCTAACTTGTATATGGTGCCAGACCATATTTTAGGCATTAATTATGCTCCTAATAAATATTTCAGTTCCATGTCTGAAATGTATTAGTCAAATTTTTGCTGCTTCCTTATCAAACATCTTTATTTTATTAACGATACAAACAAAATGCCTCTTACAAATGTCTTCTTCTTATAGTCTGACTGTTGTTGCTATATTCTCTCCTGACACTAACCATAAGGTTGCTAGTTCAAATCCTCTTACTTCTCCACATGTGAAAGATAAGCTTTTGCTCCTGCAAAATGTCCGGACTTGAAAATTCTAGGGAGCAATTTGATCTGCACTTTAGGTTCGTTATGAGCCAGAATTAATGTAGCGTCAATGGGTTTTAAACCACAGTAACAATACATATATTTGCATATATAAAATTATTCCTTTATATGCATCATAAGCACTGTTTTTTTCACTATTTACATATATTATGTGATGGCTTACTGTACTGGAACAGTATCATTTGAACAAATGCATAAGGCAATGCATTATGCACTTGTAACACCTGAACCCTCAATTGCCACAGGAGGCAGGTAATATCAACATTACAACTTCACAGATGAGGATATAGGTGTTTGTTTCATAAGCAATTTGTTTTTGATCACATAAATGAAAGCAGAGTCACTCATATATTGAACACCATCTTTCTTAGGTAAGCACTGTGATGAGGATTCTGATGATGATGGTGAAGATGATAGTGAATGCAACTGACAGAATACTCAATGTTAATAATCCTTTGAATGAAATAAATTATTCCATACATCTATTCATTAAGTTCTCCTACTATCTATGAACTAAACATCATCTGGACATATTGTCAGGAGTGACCAGTCCCTGGCAAAGGACATCATGCAAGGTAAAGTAGAAGGACAGTAAAAGCAAGGAAGACATTATAGGAAATGGATTGGCACAATGGCTGTAACAGCTTTCCAAAATTGACAAGGGTGAGAATGACACAAGATGTAGCAATATTTTGTTCTGTTACACGTAGGGCTCCTGTGCATCAGAACGGAGTCAACAGCATTTAACAATACAGCACAACAGGATCAACATGCTACTGCCGAGAATATGTAAGCAAAGATCTCTTCAATAAGTTACCACAGGCTCATCTACAGGGCTGTGGAATCAAGGTTTTGATTCAGAAAGTCTGATTCTAAGGTGTGCACTCCTAACTGCCTCACCAGATTTCTCAAAAGAGTGGATATAAGAATATATTGAACGGTGATGACTCTTAATCTCTGCCATAAAAATTAAGCAATGACTTCTGGCATTCTGAATCTTTTAAAGGGAGTGGTGATCACAATCATTGGTACTATGTTATTATTTATAATATATTAATAGTTTACACTTCCTGATTTAGTTCATAGAACTATATTACTATAGATGTCCAATGTTTCACAGAGGCATTGGTAGACTCTGAAATCAGAACACTCAATTTCTGCATAGGCATTGTTTAATTACTGTATTATCTAAATGGTAAAAAAATACCATTTTTAAAATTTATAGTCTCCACAGACTTATACATTCTTTATCATTCTGTTATTGTGCATATTCCACTGATTCATTATTATACCCAAATACAGGTATTGTCAATATTTTTCCCGAATATATTTCATAAATTTTGGCATTCCATAAGCTAACTAAAGAGATGTTCTAGGGACACTAGAAAATGTGGAATACAGAAAAATGATTTAATGTGCAGTAAATATGAGTTAGAGGACATGCTGTATAAGGGAAATTAGAAAAAAGATAAAGGAAGTATTTTATTTCCTCAAGAAGATCTTGTTTAAAGTTCATAACCTTCAAATTTTCCTTACTACAGAATGCAACTTTTTATGAAAATATACGTTGTTTTGAACAAGTTCAAACATAGAGAACAAAAATAGAATATTCACTGAGAAATGGAAATCAAAATTTGAACTACGGAAAAAAAAAAACCCAAAAGAGCACAAAAAAGCTTTTGTGAAAGTTATAGAAAAAAGTTATAGAATTTGTCCTAGAAAGTTGTCATTGCAGGTCTTGTGGTCTCACTCTCAGTATTTGTGAGAAAAGGCAAATTGCAGAGCTTAAGGAGCTTGGGGAAGAAGTGGTGGGAATAGGGATTCAGAGTGGAGAGGAAACAATTCCACAATGATGAGACACTCTGACGCGAGCTACATGACTCACAGACGGCCAGGAAGATTTTTTTTCACCTTAATTTCAATTGCCATTGAGAGCATTTAAAGTGAATTTTACTTTCAAACTATCAGCAGTGTGAAAAATAATAGATTGCTAAAACCACAAATGGAATCACCCTCTTTACCAGTCACCATTGATCTTTTTTCTGTATTGCTTTGCCTTTTGAGTTAATTATACATGTGACTGACTTTTCACTGCTACAGTTTCAAGAAGGCAAACAAGAGAATCTGAAATAACAATAGAATTCTAAAATATCGATTTTAGAGAAATTGGATATAACTTTCTGTCTCTGTCTCTCTCTCCTTCTAATTTTTTCCTATATAGTTTTTCTCTCTGCCTTCCAGGATTGGATCTAAGAGAGTCTATAATTAAAGTACATCAATGTGATTGAAACAACTCTACTAAGAAAATCATCTGAGTTTAAAGAAGCAGTAAAATTTATAATTAAAAATTGCTCATTTGAAAATTGTGGCTAAAAAAAAAGACAAATGTTTCCAAACCTTTAATTGAAAATAGATTCAATTTTGAGAATAAAATTATCCACAAGATTATTCACTTGTAGGAAGGGTGAGAAAAGAAATACAATTGTGAGTATCACCCTCTGTGGTAATTAAATTTTATTGTGCCAACTTGGCCGATGAACACATGTGAGATTAATTCAAGGGTGGAGTGATAAATGGTTCCATGAACCTCACCTTTCTAGTTCTCAGTCTCTTGCTTTCTGATGGTCAGACCATGGTGCAGCTGCCTTAGCTGCTAGAGCTGGTAAGGCTCACTTCCTGCGAGACATCCTTGAGGAGAAGCCACGTGAACCTACCCTGATGCAGCCCTGCGTGCTAGAGCAGCCAGGTGTAGACCTCTGCCAGCACTCACTGATGTGGCTTTCCTCCTGCAGTCAGTGTCATTGTGTGTGTTTTGTGAGATTGAGGAGGACTTTGTAGATCAGGGTCAGATATATAGGTTAATGTCGAACTTATTGGCTTGGGCTGGACTGGGTTGGGATGCTTAATGTACAATTATCCTTTATATAAAACTCTCATATATATTCATATATATACATATACATATATTTAAATATATATAGTTTCTGCGAATGTGGTTCTCTATTGTACCCAGACTAACACACATCCCCATATAAGAATAAGGTCATATTTTAATCAAATAATTTAATCAAATGGATGACATTCAAATTGTTTAAGAAAATTGTATGGTGGTCAGCATTGAAAGTAACAATGCTCTTTCTTGTTATACCATTCATTTTTTCCCTTTTTAATTAATTAATTCATTCATTTAAAAATAAGTAGACATTAATGTGCCTCAAAAGATTTTACCAATAAATAAAAGAATTGTCCATGGGCTGAGAAGAAAGTCTTGCTGCTGATATCAAGGACAAGACTAGTTTCAAATATTTACAGAAAATTTCAACATCTCAACAACAAAGAGACAAATAATATAATTTCTTAAATAATAAAGAGCCATTGTTAATGTCACATATAGCATGTACTTTACACAACATGCAAAGATCCAATAGTTTTTAAGACTTCGAAAAAGAAAAAAAACTCAAAAATCTAGTTTAAAGAGAAAAAGATGCTACTGCTGAAGTGGTCTTTTGGCCTTCTAGATTAAAATAAAGATTACAAAGATGGAAAATTCATGAAGTAAAGAAGGAAAAATACCTAAAAGACGTAAGGGAAACAAATTAGTAGAAGTGTATAATATGATTTTTCCTAAAGTGTTTATTATATATTCATATGGAGGACAAAGTAAAACTGTCCATATGGATACCGAGGTTGCAAATCTTTACACGTCCGATTGCTGTATCTTCCCCTGTGCAGCAGCTGGAGGGATTCACTGCACTTTTACTTCATCTTCAAGTGCTTAATCACTGTGCCGCCATAACTACTCATGAAGAACAATAGCAGAGCATGTGTTGACCTTAGCTCATATAGCAAGTGCTTTGCTAAACTGAATAAAATATCATTCTGAGAACGATTATTTTCTTTCATAATCACCAGGAAAATAATATTCAGAAACTATAGTGATGTGTCTACATATTCATTGTGTCACTTAATAGCAATGTTTTGGTTATATACAATACAAAAATTATCTTATTGCTTCTGTACATTTGTATTCATATTCCAAGGCTAGACCCATAATCAACATCATGATAAAGAGAAACGATAGAAGTGTGAATGATTTTACCTTGATCCACAAGCAATAGCTAGACAAGTGGTAGTCAGGAAATAAAAATTTTTAAAAACCCTAATATAGTGGACAAAGCTGCAGCGAAAGGCCTTGTGAAGGAGCAAAGACATCACTCAGAGGAGTAAAGTGCCCTGGAGGAAGCCAGAGTGTTTCCAATTGCCCACAAGCATGTGAACGCCGGGCACCGCCTGAAGAAGAGCAGCGAACAGTGGATGCCTTTGAGTGCTGGTGCCGGCCAGTAAGGACAGCCAGCGTGCTCCTTAAAGGGAAGGTGGTGAGATGTCATCTGACACACGTTTGGTAGCGTCGAGGGTAAAAAACAAAAACGACAATAAGGACAAGGAGACTCACTGAGATGTTCTGACGCAGTAGCCCCGCTAAGTGAACACGCCTAACGAGAAGTGTGAGGATGGTAAAGGCCAGCTAGGGCTGCATTGAGGGTGCATGTTCCTGAGGAGCAGGAGCTGACTGGGAGGCTTCTAATGATAACTTGTGTGTGTGTGTGTGTGTGTGTGCTTAGAATTCCTAAACATGTGACAAAATGGAATGCAAAAATAAATTTTCCATGAATACTTTTAAGTTTGTATGCATATATGTTGCATATATGATATGTTGTTTATAAGTATGTAACACACATATATTTACAAACCCAAACACCAATAAAGCCATAATTTCATCACAGAATGAAATGTCACATCTTTTTCATATGCAGATATTTCATTGCAGAAATAACATTCAACGAAATGTAACTTTCATCTTCCTCTACCTTCTTATGCCTAATAAAATGCACAGAGAAGTTTATGAAGTTGTTCTTAATTAAAAGTCCAGAAGATTATTTTTCCTTACTATGATAAGCAAGCTAGAATTTTATGTGACTAATGCTAAATAATTTTTAAAATAATTTTCTCCTTTATTATTCTTCATCATTGTTTCTGACTTCAGTTAGTTATCTATGACAAAGTACCATATTTCTTTTTTTATCTTTCATTCACTTTTATGAATGTTACTAGAACTTGCTTCTGTTCAGCCACATTGCTACAAGGTCATAGCATTGGATAGAGAAATTGTCTTAAAATTCATATTACACACCTCACTTTATTATTATTTCATGTTATCTATATTTTCATGTCCTCTCTATATCTTACATAGTATGGGCAAATTATCTTGGTGAAAAAAAATCAACTTTGAAAATAATTTTTAAATCAGATATAACTGAACAACTGAGTACAAAAGTCAAAGAGTTTCTGATCAGGTGATGCCAGAGGTAAGTAAAGATGTGTAAGAGATTTAAGTAAAAAGGGCCCTGCCAATGCTTTAGGGATGAAAGAAACAAGCCAATAAGCATTTTAAAATTAGGAAATCTCCATACAACACCATCTAAAGCCTTACTTTATATACTACCTACCCTATTTTTTAAAAGTCCTGTCCACAAACTCAATCACCTGCAGATAGCTCAGCAAGCTTCCTAATTGAGGTTGTTGTACGGGACTCATCCATGGCTTTAGTATTTTAGGGAGCAGGATTATTGTACATAATCCCTTGGCTGGTGTGCAGTTCCACCTGGCTTCAGAAAGCAGCCTGCGTTACTAACCTAACTGTACTCTCACAGGCATGTGCGTACAATTTAGGAAAGACACACGACTGCAGTGAGCTGACTTAGGAAGTCAACCTATGACATGACAGGTTAAACTGGTAGAGATTTCCTCTGATAAATGATACTGTTAGAAAGGGCAGGGTTTGTAAATGTCAACTCTGAGAAATGACAGTGCATTTTTCCATTTCAGTGTGACTATTAAAAAACAATGCTTCCTCACAGTCCATACTATGAAAAAAGGATGGCATAAAGAAATACCAATCCACTGATTTGTCATCTTCTCCTGCTGCAGAACTTAAAATATGTTCCCTTAGAGTAATGTCATGTTGTTGTTGTTGTTGTTGTTGTTGTTGTTGTTGTTGTTTTGGGGAGCATCACTCCCTATGGTGGTCGTGGGAGCTACCTAGCCTTGCTCCTGGAGAGCTGCTGGATTTGAACCACCAAGCCCATGGGCTGCAGTCCTGCACTCAACCACTACACCACTGGGGCTCAGCCCAAGTCATGTTGTCTTTAACATCCATTTTTTTCTTTGCCTTTATTTTTGCTTCATTAGAGAAGATATTTATTTATCATTCCAGGATTCTTTATTTTCAGACTCTAGATTCACAATTTTCAAAAATAGCATAAGTATTCACATTAAATTCAGACACACAGGAAGTAAACATTGAGCTAATTAGCAGGATCATTCAGGGGATTGAGATGTTGGACTTTATGAAGATGGTTATTATTATGAATTATTCTGAAATTCCCCAAAGGGACATATCCCCCTAACTCGTGAGAAGATAATCTTCTAATATACACAGAATTTAATACAAATTGGAGTCGAATCAAATTAACTCATCTTTCTTCAGGTTAATCATTTTAGTCAAGCAAAGCACAAAAGAAAATTTCATTCTCTACTGTGCTTAAGAGCAAATAGCTCACAAAGCAACACAGTAAGGTGTAGAGGTGTTTTCCCCCTCTATACCTTAAATATGGAGCAAATTTTGAATTAAAATTTATTTCAAAGAAATATCAGTTTTCTTCAAAAGCAAATTCTAGAGATGACAATGTTGTCTTGTTATGATTGTTGCTGAAGTAAGAATATGCTATATTTTCTATGTCTCATTATGTGGTTTGAAAGTACATAAAAGTTGACCCTAATACTGAACTACTTAAAACAGACAAATTGGGGCCACTCCAGACATAATATGTAGAAGAGTCCCTCAAGAGGCGGAGAACTAAGAGATCTTTCTAAATAAACCAACTGACTATGATAGTTGATTTGAAACCTCTAAGGCCCAGGTTTTTACATTTTACTTTTCAAAGTTTCCAAATGAAATATGACTGAAACAATGTAATGTCCAAGTCAACTGCCACTGTCCTCTTCAGGCATCTTTTCAACTATTTCAGGGCTTTTTGTGTTGCTAAGGCTTATTTGAGATTCAATTTCTGTTTTTCAAAAGTTCATTAATGGAACTTCATTTTCTTCCATAGACATTGGGTATTTGCCTTGTGAGATGGATAAACATTTAAATAGATCCCTTGTGTAGGATTTTCTACGGGGCTGTGATCCTCATTAAGAAACAGAGTGCATCTTTGCTATTTTTGTCAAATTAACTTTTTTTCCTACTGATATTAATTTTGTAAAATTATTTTAACCAAGGCAAATTATTATATGGAGCTACTAACTTGTAAAGTGAACTACAATTCACCATGATTCATTTTCAACTTGCATTTCATTTTCTATTTGGTGATGAGAATCTTACTGGAAGCCGAAATTCAGAAGAAAAACCCTCTTACCATCATCGTGCTGGCCCAAGCAGATGGTGAAGAAAGAGCCAAGGATAATCCCTGAAGCCAAACATTTCCAGAGATAAAAGTGTTGTTGCATCTTTTGTCAAATTCCACTCAGGGCTAATCTGAAACAACAGAAGAGAAAAGGGAAGATTTGACGTATTTGCTAATCTGCGGTAGATAAACACAACTGTCACAGCAAAGAAAATCCTAATGAGTTCATAGTTAATTATCTTTGCCACACTCTCCATTAACTAAGTAGTAGCACACGTGTTTAACGCACTGGAACATTTTATCAACTTGAACATATAGAGACATATTCTCTAAGGAAAGGCATCTTATCTGTTATTAGTTTTTCAAGCAAGTAGGTCGAGGAGTTAAGAAATTGATAAGAACCACATTCTCTTGAAAATTATGAAGCAAATGCTAATCAGTGTTAATAGAGTTATATTGCCTACAGCATAATTCACTTACAAAGTATACATTGTGCTACAACAACTTAAGCTGCTAAACTAATTGTTAATATTCTACAAAAGAATTAAATGGAAATTTGTCTTATACTATCAAGTAAAAAAACTCACAATTTAAATGCTAATTCTCTTCATGTAGAGTGATAAGAGACTGATTTACCTAAGTCAAATTATAATAATAATAAATCATCTTTTAATTGCATTTGTCTTTCAAAGGTTGTGGATGAATTTTATTTTAATTTCTTCCATTCATTATTTCTGTATTTTTTATCTCCAAGCAGGTAAAAACATTCTGCATATTCAGACATCAGTAGTCAGGGAGCAAACCAAAGAGCCTTAATGAAAAAATTGGTGTGCCTAGTTTTACTGTAAGTTAAAGCAATTATTTACAAAGAATTGCTCAAAATACCTTTGATTATTAAATTTAATAGTATAGTCAGGAAAACAAGTTTTCTCTATCTTGGGTTTTGAAACTAAAATTTCTACAGGAGACATAGACATAAAGAAAAACTGAATCAACGTCATGAAATCTAATGCTCTACGTTTTTAGTCTATGTTTGTAGAGTACAAGATTTGCCTGAAGAAACCAGCTGATGAAAAAAAAAACAGCTGATGTTCAACTTTTTTCACGTTCTCATGTGGTAACTCAAGGCATTATTTCCACTTTCCTCAATTTCTAACTCCAGTCAGAAATCAGCATTTTCAAGTGAGATTACTCAGGATATAGATAGTTGGGTCAATTGCTTTATGCACCTAGTTACCTATTTCCAAACAGGATTGCATTTATCAGTCTAGATGTGAAAACAGTTTATGTTCATTATAGGCTTGGGAAGACATATTTGACTTTCTATTCTTATTTAAAACTTTGTGTTTTCTCTTTTGTGTGTTTATTTTACTTTATTTTATTGGTTTTTGTTTTGGGGGCATCACTGCCTTTTGGTGGGAGTGGGAGACCCAATCTTGCTCCTGGAAAGCTCCTGCTGGATTTGAACCACCAAGCCTGTGGGCCACAGTCCCGCACTCAATCACTACACCACTGGGATTCAGTCCCTGTGTGTTTATTTTTATAATGAATGTCATAAATGTGCAAAATAGCACATACAAAAGCAAATACCACACTCAATGCCATCATAGTAACCATACATGGCATGATTGAACTCCCTTTCCTTTGTGGGTTTCTGGGACTAAATCTTTTTTGGGGGGGGGGCATCACTGCCTCTGGTGGTCATGGGAGCTACCCAGCGCTACTCCTGAAAGCCACCGCTGGATTTGAACCGCCATGCCCGCAGGTCGCAGTCCTGCACTCAACCACTCACGCCACCGGGGCTCAGCCCTAGACTAAATCTTTACAGAAGTATAAACCACATCTTTCTTCCACAGAGGAGCTGGTGGTCTCAAACGAGTTCACCACTCAACATGCAACCACTATGCAACCAGGGCACATGAGTAGTACATACAAGTAGATATGAAATTCCTTAAGGTAATTTAAAGAATGTAAGCCCAAAAAGTTTTTATTCATGGATTCATGATCCTTGAGTCCAATCATGGTTGCTCCAGAAAACATATAATTTTTAAGTGGAAGCTATTCTTTCATCACCTTATCCAAGAAGGGAGTCTTTTTTTTGAATTGGTCCTAACATAATATCATAATTGGCAAAGTCTTTGGTTCCTGTTTTTATAGGCACAGAGGGCTAAGAGAAGAGTGACAGGTGCCAAGAAAGAAATCATCAGAATCTGGATTTGCCTATAGGAAAAATAAAACTGACCTATGATGGTGAGGGTATAGAGCAGTAAATAAAGATATGACTATTTATTTATCTATCTATCTATTTATAGCTAGACTCCTCACTTCGGTGCTTCCATGACTGTGATAGCTACATAATTTCATGCTAACTTGGTAGAAAAGTGTAGGTGTGGAATCTAACCTGCTAATCAGCTCACAGTCTGATAATACCTCCTTAAGGGCATGAACATCCATTGATGATTCTAGGAACTTCCTTTCTTTCTCCTCTCTCGCTCTCACTCTCTATTTTTTCTCTCAGCTTCACTTTCCTGTTGAAGAGTCACATGGACATCTTCAGCAGCACCAGCTTCTGATATTCCTGCATTTTGCATTGCATGTGCAGCATGAGTCTGACGAAGGACTTATAGACTAGTATTGGACTTTTGGGCTAATATCCAACTTATGCATTTGTTCTGGACTGGACTGGGATAATTTCTCAACATAAAATTGCTCTTTGATATAAAGCTCTCTCACACACATATATGAGTGTCTGTGAATTTCTCTAATCAATCAGGCATAACAATGATTTTAGGAAACTAGATCTTTATAAAGTCCTATAACCATTATTTTTCTAATCATGAGAAAGAACAAGAAACTACCACCTACCTCATATGATTATTTTGAGAATTATACAAAATAATGGAACCCTTGTTCCCTAACCTTCGAGTACCCCAGACAGAAGAAGCATGCGTTAGCTGCTCAGGAGTATGAGCAGTTTGACTAGCCATGTGGATCCTCTTCCTAGATGTGCTCAGACATCTATTTCATCAATCTCGTTTAACCAAAGCCTCTAGCATGGACATCTATTCTCTGACTAGAGGGGTAGTTCACAGAGGAAGAGTCACTGGCCCAAAATACAAAAATTGTGAGTGGTTGAAAAGAGAACAAAGATTTTCATATTGAAAGCTCAGCTCATCCCATTGCAGAAAAGGACTTCAACATTTTCAAGTGAACATTTTGGCTCAGAGAGCTTTAGGTATAGGAAAGACTGAATAGTCAACTGTATTGCTTCCATTTTCCTTTTTAATAGATATTCCATTCCCTTTTCTCAAATGGAGAATGTTTTGCTAAGATTTAAAATAATGGTTTTTTGTCAGGGGAGGGGGGGGCTTCACTGCCCTCTGGTGGTCATGGGAGCTACCCAGCCTTGGTACTGCTGGATTTGAACTGCCAAGGCAGTGGGCCACAGTCCTGCACTCAATCACTACACCACTGGGGTTCAGCCTTAAAATAATGGTTTCAAAGCTTTTTATTCCCCCTTACCTTTAATAATCCATGTGTAATGAAGGGATGGAAATAAACTGGTTGCCAAACATAGAATATTGGAGAAATGACTCCAGGAGGTCAAAATGATAAGCCTATTTGATCTATTGAAACCGGGTCACTTGATCCCTCCTCTGATACATGTTGGGCCTTATCTGGTTTTCATATCTATTTACCTATATCTATCTATCATCATATATCTGTTTTACTATCTTTCATATAGGGATTTATCTCTGATATATTTTGCCACTGTGAGCATCCCTCCTGAGTTTTTAAAATATATTCTTTTCTGTTCTTTATAGGTCCAGTATATCAGAACCTGTAGAGACAACAAGTTTGGGAGGTGGGGAGAGGATGCAGTGGGAGAGAGGAAAGTGAAGGAAAGGTGATATCCAGGTATTCAAGAAGGAAGGAAATGTTCTGAAACTGACTGTGGTAGCAATTATGCACTGCTGCTTGATGTAATTGAATTATGGAATGATATTATATAGAATAGGAGTTAGCTTCTGATTAAATGATTTTGAGGGACACAGATATATACACATATATGTGGAATTTTAGGGCTTTTAAAAACAAACACTGCAATATTATATGGAAGGGGAGGAGGAAAATTATCTCAGTAAAGTCATCATCATAATAAAAACACCAACATAATAAACAGATACAACTTATGGGATGTTCCTTCCTGAGCTTTTCATCAGCCAATTTGGCTTTCTTTTTATAAGTTTAGTTTTCAGTATTATTGTTTTTTACAAATTATGCTACTTTCTCTCAAATTTCACTCCAAAGAACATGTTTTCATTTAACAGCATTCAAGATGAAAGCAACCTAAAGGGTCATGTGTTTTTAAAATATCAAAATTTAATAGATATTGTGCTTATTATCATGGCATAAAATCATATGTTGGACTGTGTTAAGCTTTTCTTGTTGTTTGCATATCCTGAAGAATAAATCATTAAATAGGAAGCAATAATTTAAAAATGAGAAAGTGGTAATTTTGTCTATCTAAATCTATTTTTTGAGGGAGGCTATTAAATTTTTATCTGCATCTCCTCCAAATTAATTTTCATCACTTCAACAAATTCACTATTTACATCAACCCTAAAGGTATGATCCCTAATGTTAACTTGAACTCTAAATCAAATAACATATATTCATTTGAAGAGAAAGTCTCAACGTTTCTAAATAAAAATAGAATGAGTCCCTTAATATATAGAGGTTGTATGTCTCCAACCAAATTAATACAAGACTACCATTTTTAAGTCTCTCATACAATTCACATGACAATCTACTTTTTCATGTTACTTCTTCCAATAAATTAGTTGGGGCATATTAATCACTCAAGCACAAAACCTTCCCCACTAATGGTTTTATAATCTTTAAAATGGTAGCCAAATTCCACATCAGGAAACTCTAACTTAAAAATGTAGGAAAATGAAAGCCATTGCAACCAAAGTCCACAACTGAGGCTTTGCTGTTTTATTCTTGATGCCACATAGTATGCTAACTGTGTTCTTCAAGTACAAACTTTTCTCCCAGTGGGGAAATTAATTCGCTTACATAGTTTTTGCCTCTGTTCTTTGGGAAATCAATTTTACCCTCAAAATGAACCCTACATCCATCTCTCATAAAGTTACCTTCCTCTTACTTTTCTATCCAAGAGAGTTTGTTACTTTTGTCCAAATTGACTAAAATTTTCTTGGCAAGCTATGAGCTTGGTAGATACAATTTTGGGGGACCTAGGCTATAGCCTGCATTTTGTAAGGGTTGATCATTTGACTATGCAAATGGAATGTATATAGCCTACTTAGAGGAGACTGGTCAGTTTGTAGCCGCTGAGGAAGGTCCATGCCTTGAAATACACAGCCCACAGCAGGGGGAAACAGGAAGGGAAACTTCAGAAAGATGCCAAGGCTAAACCCAACAGTTAAAAGATTCCTAAGGGTAGAGGTTTTCTACTCCTCTAAAGAAGCACAGTCTCGGGTGGAACCCCAGTGGCATAGAGGTTGAGTGCGGTACTGCGGCCCCCTGACTTGGCAGTTCAAATCCGGAAGCAGCAAGGCTGGGTATCTCCCATGACCACCAGAGGGCAGTGATTACTACCTCCCCCCCAAATAAAAAAGAAGTACAGTCTCAGAACCCCCAGGGGCAGTTCTGCCCTGTCCTCTAGGGTTGCTGTGAGTCACAGTCTGCTCCATGGCAGTGAGTCTGGCTTTGGTTGGAAGTTGTAACAGAGGTCACGGGTTGAAACAATAAAGACGCCAGACCTCCAGAAGAGGCCCAGTGGGAAAGCTCATGAAGTCAGAACTGACTCAAGAAACAAACCAAGTAACAACACATTTTGGGTAGACAAATGGCAGGGCCAAGAGAAAAAAGCCTTCAAGGGAATGAGGGGAAAGGGGCTGTTGCGTGGTGGTGGGGCGCGTGGGGAGAAGGCTGTACAACCAAGAAATAGATAGACTGCTTACATAGTTCTTGATGTAAATTTTGAGTTATAGTTTGTTGACACTTCCACTGCTAGTCCTAACAGTCCCATTTTGTACTTCACGAACATCTTGGCAAATACTATTGTGATTTTGCAATTAGTGGATGTCCAGTTTTAAAAAGAAATGTAACTGGCCTATAATAAAAGCTAATTGTACTTTCTTAGTGGGAGCTAATTTAATTGGCATGTTAAATACTCTGCTACCACTAATAGAGATATGGTTCTACAATAGCAATGTAGAAGCAGTGTTCAATTTTCAAGAGTTTTAAAAAAAGTGATTTTCCTCATTACTCTGTAATATTATATAAGTGGCTTGACTTCCATGTGATTATAATATCTTTTTCTTATGCTTATAAATATTTTACTTATATTACTAAAGATACCATCATATTATTCCATAGTGAATTTTACAAATATATATCTGTTATAAGCAAATGACCAGATTCACATTCTTTGCATTCTCTTCGCAAAATTTTTTATTCCCAAGACATTTACTGAGTGTCTACTGTGCGCCATTCACTTCTGTAGGCCATTGGAATCTGTCACTGAACAAAATGAAATCATGCTTCTGCTCTTATGGATTTTACATTGTGGTAAAGAAAGAAACTAAGTTGGTCCAGGCTCATGAAAACCCCAGTAAGTAGTAGATCATATTCTATAAGATTTTAAAGGTTTGATTTCTGCCAAAACGCCTCTGAGGAGACACAGGCTTTTATATTTCCTATAGAAACTGACATTTTAACCATTTGTACCTCTCAGGGGCAGTAGAAGAAAGGTGGACAGATAATAATGAAAGATAAACTATACAACATCTTAAAATTTATTCTACTCACTGGCATTGAGTTGATTGTGGCTATTTAGTGTTATTTTCAAAAGGCATGACTATCACCTGGCCCTTATTTCTAATGCAGAAAGTAAAGATGACCTGAAGCAACCAAAGTGCTCTGTAATCATATACCAGCAGGAGAGACTGCAATGAAATCATAGCTATCCCAGTCATTGTATTTTTGAAACACCTTCAATAGTATCTACTGCCCGCAGAACAGATTTTTCTTTATCTCCACATATAAGAATAATGGCCTTTCTCTTTTGAGAATCAATCCTAAATTAGACAATACGTAAAGCTCATCCTTTACATGTCAGCCTTGTTGGTTAGGCTTACATGTTAGCCTGCATTCCCGCAGGTTGAATGAAGTGACAGCCAGGGCTGACACCACAGCAGCCTTTTCTGGTCCACATTGTTGACACTGTTAAGTACTATCCCTGACCCACTAATTTTCTTGACATATCCAGTCTGGAACACACTGCGATTACTGTGATGAGAAAACCTCTATCAAAAAAGTGCCCACAAGCAAGTGGGAGGCTCTCAGTGCAATGGAACCTCTGCAAACGTGGTTTGCCCTTCAACTGTCTATTCAGACTCCTGGTACTTCTGATCTCTAAAAAAATCTAGAGAGAGCTAAAATATATATAACTCTTCGCTCCTTTTCTGTTCCTTGTGAGAAATGCGCACATGCTATCTCCCTGCCAAAATGAAGTGAACTCCCTTTCAGAGCAGTTTTCACTATGAAACTGAAAACATGAGATTTTCCAAAGGTACCAGATCTCAGCTGATATAACTTTCTTTTTGGATGAGCAGTTTTCCATTACCTCACAGTAGAGGAAACTATGAATCACCACAAATCATAGCTGGCACTCCTGTACACAAGATGAGGGATAATCTTTATGTGCTTATTGCCATTTAACATGAACTCCAGATAAGAACAGTTTAAAGATTGCTTAAGATACATCTCCTTTTAATATAATTAATATATTTTTCACTATATCAGTACATAAATTTTTCTACTTAGCTATATAGAAATATTTATATAGAACATTACAGTACATCGATCTATCTCTCTCCATAAATGCATGCTCTACAATTTCTTATGAAGTTTGAAGAAAAAAAATTTGCCTGATTAGGAAAGCACTCAGAAATAAACCTTCCCAAAATGGTTGCAATCAGTAAATTTTTTAACTTAAAAATAAATAAATACATAATAAATTTAGAACTGAGTTCACAAGATCTGGCAACTACATACATAGCTAAAAAATTCTAAGTGGCATCTTTTTCTGATTTTTGAGAGTTTTTAGCACCCATGATCTATAAAGAAACACAAATAAATAAATAATAAATTAATAAATAACACAAATAAAGGAATGACTGTACCTTAATATGAATGATGCGGGAAAAAAATCAAAGCACTAAGTGATTCAAAGTACTAAGTGGGAATTTATTAACTTTTTAAATGTGTTATAATAGAAGCCATGGCTTTGGGGAATAGATATAATGTTCCATTATCAAATCTGTCACTACTTCTCTTATGAATAGAAAGTAGAAAAAGTTAAAAATTCAATATATTTATAATATTATTCATTTATCTTCAGCTGTAGTTAACATGAATGTTTTAACTATAGCAAAATAAATAAAAGCATATGTATGTAATAACCACCAATCTCACTGCCGTGAAGTCAGGCTGGACTCACAGTGACCCCTCCCTGTGGGCCTTTGAGACTATGACGTCAGGGGCAGAAAGTCCATTGCCCTGAGGAGCTGCTGATGTTTTGAACTGGGGACGACGTGGACTGAGATCCAGTGCATAGCACTCCATCACTAGAGCTCCAGATATAGTACAGCACTTACATATTAATATATTGCATACATTTTTATTGAGTGCTAATGGTAGCAGACTTTATAAGACATAGAGGCAGCATTGGTTTGAGAAAAAATGGACAAATGAACATTGGCTAACTAACTAATGGATTTTCTGGCATCTTTAGTTGAGTGAGGTCGTATGGTTACACACCAAAGTGACTTCCTAGTAAATGAAACCTTTGTATTATGTGGGACTGGGTTCAGCAAATAGGGAAGTGAGGGTGGCAGGGCCACGGAGACGTGCACACAGACTATGGAGGCCAGTCTTGGCGGCTCAGATCTAACTTTATTTTAACTTTTGCAAGGCCTATATGTGCTTCGTTGACCAATCAGATCACTTCTTTCACATAGTTCCTTGTTTCTGAATACATAAAGTCACAGTTTTGCAGCATGAGAAATGATTGACCCACACTGGTCTATGTCAATGAGGTGTTTTCTGATTGCTATGTAAATTAGGTGTAGCTGGCTGAGCCAGCCCCATCCTATTGTCTTAAAAGACTATTTTGTCCAACCACAGTATAGAACCAATCACCCAATCATATTACAGGACACTATCATCTAATTATAATCTAGGATCTCACTGTGCAATTTCATTACAGAATCTTAGTCATACTATGGGGATGCTAGATGCATTCTGATAGGCTGTGTTTCAGAGGTTATAATGAAAGGTTCTCAGATGAGCTGTCCTGGGGTCTTATTTACCTCAAGATTGGAATTTTCACCAGGAGTCATGGAAACACAGGATATCCAGAAACTTTGACCTTACTCAAGACCAGAATATTCCAGGAGCCTTGGAAGCATGGGTTACAGTTACCTTAGACCGCTCTAGAAGATGAAGCGGCATCCTGCACTTTCTACGCCTTTCTCAGACATCCACAGGTCCTGCCAGGAACACCCCCACAGCATTATCCCCACTCACAGGTTGCAAATAGAATCTCTCACTTGCTTTATACCAAGAAAATATGGCACGAGTCATTACACATCACTCCCTTCGTCATTCTCCACGTTGTTAGGAGCCAAGTAGGAAGGTCCCACCAGAGGGTCCCTATTTTCAAGAGAACAGAACACAGCTCAGTCCTGAGCTATGGTCACAACTGTTTTCATATTTCAGCCCTGAGTTACAGACCCACTATAAATTAATTTTGTGGAGAGTTTTCTTCTTTTTCTCTACTGTTCTAACTTTACAAAGTATTATGTCCTTTCTGGAGCCTGGGCTCTCCTGACACCATGCCAGAAGTATATAAGAGAAGTCTTACCCTCCTTGTCCTTAGAATACCCTGTATTGGGTTTTTTTTTTCATGCAAGTCAGATATGTATATTCTTTTGCCAGTCTAGGATACTTTGAATATTCTTTGTTAGCAACATAATTCAAATACATTCATTTTTCTGAGATATTTCTTATTCAGTGCTAAACATTCCCATGCAGATGAGGCATTTGAATATACCATAGCTTGGGTAAGGCACACCTTACTTTGTCTTCAAATAACATTCTTGATTTCCATTACTTTAAAGAGGACCTGTGTAGCAGATTTACAAAATGCAATGCATCATTTTATTTCTGGAACGCTTATGGTGAACCCAAGCAAGACGAAAACTTTGACAACTTGAACTATTTCTCTGTGTATCATGGTGGCACCTCTTGGTCCGGGTGTGTAGATTTGGGTTTACTTTCATTAAGTTGTTGCAAAGACTGAAGTCTGCCATTACTGATCTTCACCAACAATTGCTCCCATTCTTTTTCATTTTCAGTAAGGTAGTGCCATCAACATACTGCAGGTGGTGAATATACTTTGCTAATGTCCTGAGACCTTATTATATTACATGTAATTCAGTTTCCCCTTTTTTTTTGCTCAGTATGTTGGTTAAAAAGTATAATGAGAAGATGCAAGCATTATGCACAGTCTTTTTTGATTTTAAGTATTGCAATATTCCTTTGTTCTTTTCACACCATGACCTCTTGATCTGTGTGTAGGTTCTGTAGAGGCACAAAACATTGTCAAAAGTCCTCATTATTCTCAAGTCCATCCATAGTATGGCCCACCAGTTGAATACCTTTGCATGGTCACTAAATCGCAAGTCAGCATCTTTCTGGTATTCCCTTCTTCCTACGAAAAGTCATCTGCCATCAGCAGTGTTCTTCATCTTCTTCTCGATGTGGCCTGAATTTCTGACATCTCCTTGTCAGTGTACCACTGCAATAGTTGTTAAATGATCTTCAACAAAATTTTGTCTGTATGTGATATTGGTGATATGGTTCTCTGATTGGAACATTCCATTGGGTCACCTTTCTTTAGAATGGTTACAAATATGAATTTATTTCAGTCTGTTGGCAAAGAAGTTATCTTTCACATTTCTTGACAGAGACAAATCAATGCTTCCACTGCTTCATTGTATTGTTGAAACATTTCAATTAGCATAGTGAATTTGTATCAAATTCATGTTTAAATACTCAAAAATTTGAGAACTGAACATATTTTCCTCCAAGAAATAATTGACAATCAAATAATTGGTTCTGAGGCCCAAATAATACACTTTTGAATCAACTGGAGTCATGATACAGGCTTTTAGCCTTCTGTTCTATCACTGTCTAGTACCATTAAGTTGTTTCTGATAGATTCAAATTTACAGTGACTTTTTCACCTCCTTGATAGTCTGTTTTCTTTTATTAGTGGTTAATGTTTTCACACCTTTCAATAAATTATCCACTTTAATAATTTTATTTCAAAAATGAAGGTAATGAGGACTTAGTCAAATTGTGTTCAGATGCCAAATCAGAGAAGCAGGTACCTTGATTAAAATTTCACATTGATTCCTTTTTTTAATCTCTATTTTAGTTCACTCAGCTTTCCTCTTATCTTTATTGTTTGTATCACTGACTTTATTGGAGCCATAGTTAAGGTTTTTATACAAATAAAGCTTTAAAAATCACAGTGACAAATTTTTTATGCACTGACACATATACTGTATGCTGTACGAGGAAAAGCGACACTTTGACTGAAGCCCCATCTCTTTGTTTTCCTTCCAAGATGCAACAGGTAACTGAATGTTGATCTTCTGGGTTTTTTTTTTTCAAGCCAGATTTTACAAACACTAAGCAGATTTTTTTGAACCTTGCTGTTTGAGTAGTGGGAAGTTCGAGATGGGAGTCATTGGCTAACTGAAGTCTCACTGTATCCTATCAATTCCTGAATTCTGTGTTTGGCTAATGCCTCCTGCGTAGCTGGAGCAATTTTCTTCAATACCATTGGTTCTTCTCTTATACTACCTTTGGAAATACTTGACTGTTGACTACAGTGACTCTGTGTATTCTTTCCATCGTCTTTTGATATATCCTGTATTGTTCATATTTTGCCCATAGAATATTACAACTAGAGGCTTGTATTGCTTCTTCAGTTCCAGTGTCAGATATGCTGTGAGTTCTTTTTAAGTTTCTAATTCCAGGTTTTTGCACATTTCATTATAACACTTTATTTTGTTTTCTTGAACTGCCCTTTCTAATTTTCTGTTCATCCTTTCTCTTCATAATTTCTTCTATTTGCTTTATCTGTTCTCCCTTTAAGAATACATTACAGACTCTCTTCCAAGATCCTCTGTGATCTTTTCTTTTCTGTCTTTTTAATCATGTTTTGTGTAGTGTTCTTGATGTCATCCATGAGGAAATCTCAGATTTCCCCCCATTAATGTTAATGTACAAAATCTGTCCTTCAGGTTTTCTTAAAATTCTAGTCACTAGTGGAAAAACCCAAAGGTTTTATTTTGGTTTGAGTGGAATTGTCTTAATTGTATTCAGCTTCAGCCTGAGTTACATATTAGCAATTGATGGTCTATAATGTAGCTACAATAAAGGAACAAATACTGAAGTAAAATAATTTAACAGAAATTTCCAAAGAGCAGCTTGAGAAGACAAAATAAAGATGCACAATAGCCAAGACTTAGAAAAGAACAAAGAGAAAAGCATATCCAGTGTATCTCAAGCTGAAAGAACAGGGGAACAAATCCAAACTTCACGTTGCTTTATTGAAGGATTTCATAGATAAAATACTGAAATATACACAAAGCCTCAAAATGCACGGGGAAAATACACATAGTCATTGTACCAAAAAAGAATCAGTATAAATATTATTTCAAGGGCTGAGCCCGGGTGGCTTAAGTTGAGTGCGGAACTGCAGCCTGCGGGTTTGGTGATTCAAATCCAGCGGCGGCTCTCAGGAGCGGCACAGGGTGGCGCCCACGACCACCAGAGGCAGTGATTCCCAAAAAACCAAAAATATCATTATTTCAAACCTACGATGGTGAAGTTGCACTGGTCTTAAATAAAAAAAACAAGGCTGTAGGAATTGGTATAAAACCAATGGAAATGTTTGAACAATCAGAGGCAGTAATGGAAGCAATCACAATTTCTATACCCAAAAATTTGCAAGAGAGTTATCTAGTTAACTGACTATTTTAAAAAGTCTCATTTCAAAGACAGGTGAGAGCAAAATATAGCAGTTAAGGAATAATATTAAGATCACACAAGTAAAATCTAGCTTTGATAACTTAAAAATCATTGTAATAGTATGAAAATAAGCATCTGCTGGAAATTCAGATTAGATTCAGAAGAGAACTTAGGTTAAGCAATGTCATGGCTGAAGTCAAATGGCTTTTGATTGAAGGCAAAAAAAAAAAAACATGAAAAATGGTGACTTGCGTTTGGGCAAAGACATTCCACAGTGTAGATCATGACAAACCATAGCAAAAAATTGCAATTCCACAACACTTAATTTTGCTCAGACAGACCCTGTATCTAGACCAAGAAGCATAATGATTTGAATAGTTCAAAGGAATATCTAATGGTCTTAGCTTAGAAATGTTATATGTCAGGGCTATATTCTTCCTTCATTATCAGTCAATTTGTTTGCCATGAAAATAATCTGAGAAGCTGGGCTTGACATAAGAATCCAAGGAAGTTTCATAAATAACTGGCAGATGGGTTAGGGTTAGGGTTAGGATTAGAGTAAGGGCTAGGGACAGTTAGGGTTGAGAAAAGAAACAAATGGCAGATGACACATGTTTGCTTGCTGAAATCAGGTAGGACTTGTCACACTGATTTAATTTGATGTTATTAATGAAAATAAAAGGCTACTGGCTTCACTATAGATTACAATTACGGGTTTTGCGTTTATGTATTTGTGTGTATGTGTATATGTATACATTGGCACTATTTACTTGCAGCATTCTCATGGTGCAATGAGTTGTGTATGGGATTACTAATCAGAATTTAAATTCCCAGCTACCCTACGGGGAAAATATATATCCATAACTAATTTATATATTATAAAATAAATAAAATATATACATAGCTGCTCCAATACGTGTTGCATAGGCAGGGCAGATAATTGACAAATATTAGAGTAGCCATACGTTTTCTACATGTTTCTAATATAATCCTATTCACAGAAACAAATGGAAAAGTGTCCTTTCATTTTAAAGGAAATATGAAGTCAAATTTAAATATATTTGTGATTATATAAGAATGATAAAGATATATAATTCATAAACAAATATCAAATTCTAATCTCTCAATCAAAGATAAACTTGTAATAAAACAAATTATTGATGGTAAAATAGGTTAACCTGAAGTTCAATCGTTCAAATCGCCCAGGAGGTAAGTAAGAAAGGTGAGGCTATCTGTTCATCTTCTGAGACATCAAGACTTAAAGTCTAGGTGTTCCTGTAGAGAAGTTCTGTCTTGCCAAATAGGGTGATTATGAATTAGGACTCAGTGTAGTGTGTTTATTAATTTATTTTTGATTGCTTGGTTTTGGGGGCCATTTTGCTTCTACCAGCCAGTTAAAATACTTCTCTTCACAAATTGTCCTCTAAGTTTTAAATTTGATATTGAAATACACTGGTAGAAAGGTTTAGAAATATATAACATTTTCTACTTTAGATATACATAAGCCAAAACCAAACCCTCTGCTACTGACGCAATGCTGACTCATAGCAACGTCCACTGGGTTTCGGGGACCCTAACTGTTTACACTGCTTCTCCTGCTTAGCTGCTGGCAAGTTTGAACTTCCCACCATGTAGCTTATAGCCCAATGTGTAAACCACAGGGATACTATTTTCATGTAAATCGGATTTATTCATAGAAAAAATCATTAAAGGATGCTCAGATAAGCACATGTCAACTTTTAATTTTTGTATCATTGAAATGGAAAAAGTAATACACATGACTAATAAGCCTTTTGTATGATTTCTTTAAAAAAACAACAAAGGCTTAAAATGTATATGCAAAATTAAATATGTTCAATCAGTACAGCTTTTTTCTCCACTTAATTAGCATTCTTGTCCAATTAAGCAATTTAACAGCATTTAACAGCAACAATTTCCCCCTTAGAATTACTGCTGTAGTTCAAAGGTTCAAGTTTTAATTACTCTCATAAAGTATGCACTGTAACTTTCAAAACTAAGAAAAGTTTTCATTTCACATGATTCAGCAAGACATTTTTTTTTAGAATTGTCATTATAGAGTACTTTCATACAAATTAGTTCCCAGAACCTTTCTTTTTCATTTTCCAATTTCAACGAATGCCTAATAAATCAGAACTTGAAATCTTTTTTGGATGAAAACATGTAGTAGTTTTTAAGAAAAGGAAAATAATATGCTCATGGACAAAGATAAAGTTGGAAATTAGAGTCATTTTGAAGTGTCAGTTTTATAGTTAAATTTATAAAGTAGACCAGAAAACCATGAGGAAACAAATATCCTGTTAGATGTGATTATTGCTTTATTGGACAAGAATGCTAATTAACTGGAGAAAAAAGCTGAATTGATTGAAAATATTTATTTTTGCCTATAAATTTTACGTCTTTGTTGTTTGTTTGTTTGTTTTTCAAATCATCCTTTTGCCCCCAAACACTAAGCACATTATTTTGTTAGTTGAATGTGTAGTTCCAAAGTCAGCTTAGTGCTTTGTTAGTTGAGTAGTGCCTTGGGTCCTAAATATGCATAAGTGGTAATCAAGATTTTATCTTTTTTCACCTGTCCTGGAGAAACAGAGGAAGATAGGTAGAGGGAATGAAAATGTGAACAATTAGCTGCTTCTTTGCCTAAGATGATGCCTGGCTAACATCGCTCAGTATTTTGATGAAAGATTTTATATAACAATCCTGGAAAAAAGGAAAATACAGAATAAAATGTTTAATCTTATAGAATATAGACTTCCTGGATTCATAAAACCTTAATGAGTCCCAGAAATTATTGAATCAAGATAATTATTAAATCTAAAAGTAAAAATGTCCTAGAAATCTTTTTAAAATCAATCACTTTAACTTCTAAGAAATATCTGCCTTGAACATTATGTTCTTTTTAGATCTGCTAACCAAACTGACAATAGCACCTAGAAAGTTTAGACAGGAAGTTTATCAGGTTTTGAATTTATGTGAAGGTGGGCATACCAACTCAGTAACTAAGGGTGAGGATGATTCTGTAAATTGGAGAAGGTAAGCAAAGTCTCTGAATTGTATATGAAAACACATTTATTTTGTGATGTTTTTATTATGCGTATCCTTAACAATGCAAGTCTTTATGTGTTTGTGCTTATGACTCCTGTAGAAAAGGTGTTGAAAAGAAAACCAGACTTGATTATGGTGGAATGAAAATAAATATTCAGATATAGAAAAGGAGAAATTAGAGGACAAGTGTGTGTGAGTGTGAGTGTATGGTTTTGTTCAGTGTTTGTGTGAATATACATGTGTTAGGTGGCATGTATTTTTAAGAATAAATACCTGCAGCTGTTTCTGAAATGTTATGGACTCACAGAACTGTAAGATTCAAGTGTAAAATATGTTGAAACAAAAAGATAAGTTCTGGTTACTTTGCTTAATGGCAACAGATGTAATTTTCTTTCTGGAAGTTCAATATCAAAAAATATATATTTAGCAATTCACATACATTAAAGCGATAGTCTAAATTTTAATAAAATCTATTTAGTTAAAATTTAAATTAAACTTTAAAAATCATTTTATTGGGAACTTGTACAACTCTTATCACAATCCATATATCCATCCATTGTATGTCAAGCAAATTTACACATTTGTTGTCCTCATCATTCTCAAAACATTTGTTTTCTACTTGAGCCCTTGGTATCAGCTCCTCAACTTTCCCCTTCCTTCCTGCTCCCCTCTCCCTTCTCCCTAATGTACACTCGATAATGTATACATTGTTATTATTTTGTCATATCTTGCATTGTCCAACATCTCCCTTTGCCCACTTTTCTGTGGCTATAGTAATCCGTTTCCCCTTTCTACCCCATCTTCTCTCCACCCTCCCAGTATCGCTACTCTCGCCCCTGGTCTTGATGGAATCATCTGTCCTGGATTCTCTGTGTTTCCAGTTCCTATCTGTATCAGTGTACATCCTCTAGTCTAGCCAGATTTGTAGGGTAGGATTGGGATCATGATAGTGGGGGGAAAGGGAGGAGGAAGCATTAATGACTACAAGAAAGTTGCATGTTTCATCGTTGCTATACTGCACCCTGACTGGCTGATCTCCTCATGATCCTTTTGGAAGGGGTTGCCCAGTTGCCCACAAATGGGCTTCAGGTTCCCAGTCTGCACTCCCCCTCATTTACAATGATATGATCCCTTTGATACCTCGTGGTCACACAGGATGGTGTGCTTCTTCCATGTGAAGTTTATTGCTTCTGAGCTAGATGGCAGCCTGTTTGCCTTCAAGTCTTTAAGACCCCAAATTCTATATCTTAAATTAATCTATTTTTAAAGACATTATTGGTCAAAAAATGATAGTTGATTGTACAGGCTGATCTATTATTTAAGAAAAACCTGAAATTTTGGCTTAAAACTTTGCCATTGGATTTCCCATTATATCATCAGAACTCTGTAAATGCTTGGAGTATAGTCTTATCATCACAAAAAATTCTTTATAATCAATTTTCGTGTATAATTAAAGAAGTTTAAAACTGGGAAGTTCCTCAGGAATAAAAGCAATCGGAATACGAATAATATGCCAGGTTCCTTGCAGCATGCTCACTAAAACTCACTGCCGGGAACTCAGTGCTGACTCGCAGCGACCCTGCAGGACAGATGCTCTTGTCAGGTCCTGGCACTGTTACACGTCCCAGGAGTGGAACGCTGCGTGTCCCACAGAGTTGCTGTGGGTTTGCAATTATCCACCCTTCAATTAGCAGTGCCTAACTCTCAGCCAGCATGCCAGCAGGACTCCAACTTTAAGTCTAGTAGGAGGGAATTCTAACATTACAGAGATTTAGGATTTTCTCCAAAAAGCAACTCTCGGAATTATCATGTAGTTTCTTAAAACAAATAAATAACAACAACAACAACAACACAACAGCACAGGCATCATTCTGAAAAATTAGCAAGTATGAGTACATAAAACTCAAAGATTATTAGTGGTTACCAGGGATTGTCAAGAAGAAAGAGGCATATTGGTTTAGGAATATTAAGTATTTATTAGTGGTGGGAGATTGATTAAG
Organism: Nesogale talazaci; assembly: GCA_004026705.1. NCBI lineage: Eukaryota > Metazoa > Chordata > Mammalia > Afrosoricida > Tenrecidae > Nesogale > Nesogale talazaci. Next base: position 102,648 of record PVJH01004503.1, read on the forward strand.
AAAAGGAAAATGAGAAAAGCTGCAAAATATGAAGAAGGCCAACAATATAGTTAAATTCTACATATGGAAATATTTGAGTTGGTGATGATTTGGATTTGCAGATATTTGACACAATGAAAAATATGCACACACTCATATATAGTTACAAAGTCGGAATTTTTTGCTTTTGTTTTGTTTCCAACAATGTTTGGTTATTTGAGTGAAAATTTACGGAGTGAATTAGTTTTTGATTCCACAATTCACACCCATTTTGACAAGTGTCGCTTTGCCTCCCAATCTAACTGCACTCTTCTCATTTCCTGTCTGGGCTTTTGGGGGCCCGTTCCTGTCATAGCAAGGCTACCCAGCAGAACAAGCCACTGCGCCAGCCTCACATCAGTGCGGATGTTTGCGTCCATAGTTGCAGGCAGGGCGTCAATCCATCTCATCAAGGCTCTTCCTCTTTTTCCTCGCCTTTCTACTTTACCAAACATGTGGTTCTACTCCAAGGACCTGATCACAAATTCAGAAGACATGAGACTAAGTCCCACCATCCTTGCCTCTGACAACATCCACGTTGTTCTTCCAACACAGATCGGTTTATTCTTCAGGCAGTCAATGGTATTTTAAAAATTCACAGTTAACAGCATAGTTCAGATGCACTGATTTTTCTTCCAAATTCCTTATTCAATGTCTAACTTTCACATGTGTATGAGAAAAATGAAAAGACCAAGATTGAGGCAGGTTTATCTTCAGCCTCAAAGTAATCTCCTTACTTGTACAGCAGATTTTCCTAATGCAGCACATGGTTTGATTTCTTGATTGCTGGTACCATGAGCATTCATTGTGGATCCAAACACGAAAAAGAAATCCTTGATCCATGTCAATCGTTTCTCCCTTTATCATGATGTTCCCTAATAGCCCGGTCTTGAGGATTTTCATCTTCTTTACATTGAGTTGTAGCCCACCCTGAAGGCTTCAATTCTTGATCTTCGTCAGCAAAAGCTTCCAGTTCTCCTCACTTTCAGCAAGCAAGGTTGTGTCATCTTCAAATCTCAGGTGGTTAATACAGAGGATACACATCTATTTCTAATAGAAAAATGAATTTTAGTTGTGATCATCAAATTTGTATATTCGTTTTATTTTTTTTAACTTTTTAAATCATAGGAGTGACTTAAAAATTCTACCAAATACTGTGTTAACCTCATATTGGTCACATGTATTTATATGTTTTTATGTTTTTATACTTATTTATACTATATGTTTTTATACTTATTTTAAGATTAAAGGATGACTCAAGGCAATTTTATACCCTAATTTGTGATTTTTATCTATAACATTTTCAAATGTTATCAGTATCACTAGGATAGGCATTCAACCCATAAAGAAAAGCATTCTAAGTTTATGCATATTGATATCCGATCCACCCACTAAAAATACAAAAGAAAGAAAAACAAGAGTAAATAATAATAAGCATAATATTTGTACCTTCCATGTATTCACTGATGTTCAGTAATTGAAATGAAAACAAATTTTCCTCTGACTTTGAGATTGTTACCTTTGCAAACTGAGACTTACTTTACATTTCTCTGTTACTATGAAGAAAAAGGAATGAGGTATTAGAGTTGGAGAAAACAGAATTTTAAAATGTACAATCACAGTAACGATAGCAGGAAAGAATTCAAAATAAATTGCATAGATCACCACCTCTTGTCCATTTGAGTGACTAAGAAATTTGATCTTGACAATTATTGTTTGAAGAGAAAAAATCATCTGTATCTGTTAATATTTTCAAAGGAGGCTCTAACCAAGGAAGAGCAATAGCAAAACAAATTCTATTTCATGAGACATTGTTAATTAAAGTGGGAAGTACTGTGTACAGAGATTAGCCTCTAAGAATCACTTTTCTTGAATACACATGGCAAGTATACTAATTATCATTCTCTGAGCTAGAACTAAAATTGTATCATGTACTCTCTTCCACCAGCCAAGTAATACAGGCATAGGGAACACTCTTTCAACTGTCATATTAAACAACTTTAAATGGGTCTGATGTCTATAATTTCTCTGTGATCTCATTCTGAATAGGGCTTTCTTAATTACAAAGGACATGGAAGTCTGACAATAGTGATTTGTTTATAGAATAAAAATAAACCTAAGAAAGAATGAACATGCTTAGTCTGATAAGAAAACTTTTGTTTAGCATTCCATATAGAAACAAATATTGAGGAAAATTGAAAATTCATCTTGACTTTTTGAAAAATATTATAGCCTTTGTAATATTTAAAAACAAACTGGCAAAATTTTTCTATAAACTTGTAAACTTCTGATTTGGGCTATTGTAATTCTGAGTGATACTATGTATTTCATAGACCAACTACAGCATTATCAATGGGAGAGAGATAACAGAAGACAATAAAAGAGTCTTTGAGGAGGAGAACTTAAACTGTCAAGTGCCATTAAGAAAACAAAAACTCTGGGAAGTATTCGACAAGACAGAACAGACAGAACTCAAGTCAGTGTTTGATAGCATTACAAAAGCATAGTGAGGTTAATGTGTCAAGTGTTGGTGGCATGTTGAATTTAAGAAAAATGGAACTAAGAACAGACCATTGTGGACTTGGAAAATTTGATATCATTAGTGACTTTAATAAAAGTACTTCTAAATGTCTGAATATATATACCCATATACATATACATATATAGTCATTCCTCTACTATTCTTCTGTCATTTGTCACACTTAGTTTTTTGTGATTATTGCACTAACCATGGATGGATCAATCCAAACAAGAAAAAAGTCATTGAATCTTCCAGTTCTTGAATTCTGTCAATTAAAAAGGACAATCCCAAGGATTAGATTGTACTTAAAAACAAAACATTTTTATTGTGAATTATGAGGGAGTGTTAATTTCAAATAATCAATTTGGTATTCATTGTTATTTGCTAATTTATTTATTAATAATGAACATTTACACATTTTATTGATATTTATTTGGTTGTTTATTAACATGTATTGCTTTCTCAGTAGTTTATTTTTTGGGGGGGGGACATCACTGCCCTCTGGTTGTGGGAGTAGGAGGTCCAGCCTTCGCTCCTGTGGATTTCTCAGTAGTTTATTAATATTTATTCATTTCTCAGTACTTTACATTACCAACCAAGTTTGATTGGTTGGTAATCTCTTTGATTGGTTGAAGGCTCTCCTTTGGACTGCTACTTTACCTCCTCCCAAGTTAACAGCAGTCAATGCCCCCAGCTCTGCGTCATCGTCCATCACTTACCTCCTGGAGTTGTGAATATTAATGCAGCATGTTAGGGGAGTATCAGTAAGTCAGTATCAGAATTCAATTTGGTCAATTATAATAATTGATTATACATAATTGATATTTATATTTATACATAATTATACATAATCAATTATTATAATTGACCAAATATATTACTTTAAGTCGCTTAAATACAGAATGTTGTGATGGAGACAATGGCTATAGTTTTGAAGACCCTGATTCTACTCTTCCTATATGACCTTAAGAAAACTTACTAATACCTCTGTCTCAGTCGTCTTCCTTATAACTGAAGGAGGGAACCTATTTTATTTTATAATGTCAATGAACACATGAAAAACAAATTAAAATCCCTGATAAAGTGTTTCCAAAATAAAAAAGTAGTTGACTAGCAATTGTTCTTACACTGCCAGCAAGTCCGTCTAATTCATAACAAGTCTGCAGGACAGGGTGGAATGGTCCCTCTGGGTTCCTAGGACTATAACTCTGTATGAGAGCAGAAAGACTCATCTTTCTCCCAAGAACTGGCTTGAAATTTTGAACTGATGATCTAGCAATTTATAACCACTGTACTATTAGCACTCAAATTTGAAGGTAAATGTCAATTATAGCCACATACAGTTTTTCTATGTTACATAGAAAATTATATATTATATGTATTTGTATAATACATATATATATGACTTGAGCTGATGGAGAGATTATATGATCCTTAATATTCTTCAGGTCAATTTTCTTAACAACTAATATTAATTTACTTTCTTAGGAAAAGTGATAGTTAAGAAAAATAGAGACAAAATGATTTTATATTATTCAAGTATTTTTTATGCTTACAAATATTGAAAATGTTCATTTAGAGATCCTATTTAAAAATCAGATTTAAACTAAATCTACAGTAAATTGAAATTATAAAAGTAAATGAATACAACAGTACTTTGTTTATCCTAAGGCTGTATTTCAACAGCTGAAAGTGGCTAGCAAGAATCATGATATATCCCTATTAATATTTTTTAAAACCATGATATAATACAGATAAGATAATGAATAGATATTTTTACAGACAATGCACATCTTATGAATCACCTTCTGCTTCCAGAAGAAACTCTAACTAAAATATACCAAGTGCCTAATCTTTATCATGACCAATACACATGATCCACCATCTGTCTGTTTACAGTGCTGTGGTGGCTTGTGTGTTGCTGTAATGCTAGAAACTACATGACTGATTTTCAAATACCAGCGGGGTCATCTAAACTGAACGAGTTTCAACAGAGCTTTCAGACTAAGAAGAGATTATGAGGAAGAGTGTTCACATTACCGAAATTAGTCACAGAAAACCTTTTGGATAGCAAAAGAACATTGTCAGTTACCAAAAACCTAGGAGTAGTATCAGCAAACAGTAAGAAATAGTTTCCAAAGATGTTCCCCTCAGATTGGAAGACACTCAACATAGGACTGCAGAAGAGCTGCTTTCTGAACATAGAGTAGAACATAATAATGTTGGTGGAAGAACTGACAAAGAATACAACTTTCCTCCAGTTCTTTAATGCTTCCTCCCCCTCCACCAGCATGACCCAATTCTGCCTTGAAAATCCGGTTAGACCAGAGCATGTGCACAGGTACAGAGAAGAGCTGGAAACACAGGGAATCCAGGACAGATAAACCCCTTGGCACCAATATTGCGAGTAAAGATACTAAGAGGGTAAAGGGAATGTGTGGGGGAAAAGGAGGTAACTGATTATTATGAGGTAACTGATTATTATTATTATGTAATCCTCTCACAGAAGGCCAGACAACAGGAATATGGGTGAAGGGAGGCATTGGTCAGTGTAAGCCATAAAATAATAATGATTTTTAAATTATCAAGGGTACAAGAGAGAGTTAGGTGGGGAAAATGAGCTGATACGAGGACTCAAGTAGAAAAATATTTTTGAGAATGATGATGGCAACAAATGTACAAATGTGCTTGACACAGTGGATGAATGAATGGATGGATGGATTTGTGATAAGAGTGGTATGAGCCCCCAATAAAATATTTTTTTAAAGGGAAAGAAAGGCCCTTGGCTAGTTTCCCGATATCTAGAAAATAGTATTAGATTATAACTATGCTATCTGCAGTTAGAAAAATCATAATGTTGGTGGGGTAAAGCTTTCCAGAGTATAACCTTCAGAAATTCCATTTATTGATGCAGCATGGGACAGGGGCAGACACCCATTAGTAATTAGAATGTAGTAAGCATTAACATAGGAGAATTGGCATCAATCAACAATTAAATAAATGTAAAAGGGCCTACTAGTGACATGAAATAAAGTGATATTGCATATTTTAATAAGGCAGTTATATGGGTTATTAAACTGAGAATGACAGATTCAAGAGGAATAACATTGCATACATAACTTGAAAAAGTGACATTTCAAAATCTTGCTGTCTATGACAATATAATACCTCAGGATTTCAAGTTTCTATAGCTAATATTGGAATTTATACACCAACTAATTTAAGCTAGCAATGAAGAAGTTAAAGAATTTTATCAATATCTTCAGTTTGAAATTGATCAATTATGCTATCAAGATGCATTGATACTTATTGGTGGTTGGAGTGCAAAATATGGGAACAAAGAGGAAAGAACAGTCATTGAGAATTATGATATTGATGAAAGAAATAAAGTAGGACATTGTGTGATAGAGTTTTTCAAGACCAATGACTTATTCATTACCAATATCTCTTCTCAACAACAAAAATGGCCATTATACATATGTACTTCTCCAGATGGAATCCAGAGATACTGTTGACTATATCAGTGGGAAAAGACATATGTAATAACTATATATATATATATATATATATATATATATATATATATATATAGAGAGAGAGAGAGAGAGAGAGATTGTTGTGTTACCTCATGCCTCAAGTCCCTGTGACATTGTAGCTTTTTTTTTTGGTCTATCATATTTAGGGATTAGAAACCTAGGTCTCTCTCCTGTAGAGAAACTTAGTAAGTTCAAATTACCAACCTTTTATTCAGCAGCCAAGTGCTTAAGTATTAGCACCCCCTGAACAGATTCTTAGATATAGATGAATGAATATAGATCAAAAATGACTTAAAAATGGTTCAGTAGATATAATATATACATACTACAATATATACAATATATATATTACAAATCAAGCATTTGTACCAAGAAATATGATTATCATATAGGATACAAATACATAGTTAAGGTGTTTGGGAATTTATTTATGCTCACACTACTTCAATGCTTACCTTGAGTATCCAATGTTTTACATTTTCTTAAAGAAAATTCTAACAGCAACAGGTGCAATAGGCTTCATTAAATAAAACATATTCTATGGATATTTTACAAGAGAGACATAAAGTTATGAAAATATTTTTATAACTCTACTTAATAAAAAGTTTATTTTATATTAAAACTACAGATTCATAAATTAAGAAAAATTCTATCACATGCCAATAGAAAATCTGTTCCCTAAGCAGAAGCCATTTAATATCTGACAGTGATAATACAATATATTATTCTGCTCTCCTTTTCATCTGTCTGGTGTATAAGAAAAAGAGGCTGTTCAGCATGTGAAAGCTGTTAATATGAAACATGAATAAAAGTTCCATTTTCCATACTTCAGAACTACTCAGTGTGTGGGAAATTTATTTAAATCAATTTCACCTGAGTATTGAAATGACATCTGCAAAGTTTACATTTTTCTTACAAAACACATAATAGCAACATTACTTTCCACCATTCTCATGTATCAAAGACTATTGGCAATAAAAAACATCAAAGAAAAATAAGGGAACCTGGTAAATATCTCTGAAAATAGTGTAAAAAAATCAAAAGTATTTTATCATGAAATTACATGAACATTTATGCAATTGTTTCTCACACTTTGAACATATGTCAGTGTCAAATTGTTAGCGGGAAAAAGAACAAAGCACATTGTAACAGTCAAATTTTCTTCTAACCACAAATTGCTTGACTGCTTGTCATATTGGAATCTGTACCTCCTAATACTAATAAACGTCGCTCTCTCTCCATGCCTGTCTGCATCCCCCATCCCATCCCAGTCTCATTTTCATTCCAATTTTATATGCAGTCCTCATCTTTACTTCCCAGATATCTTGACCTCATCTACTTGACTCCACCTCCCAAAAATATTCTCATAAAATAATATGTTTTACAAGGATGGGCCTCCTACTCCCACCAGGGCAGTGATACCACACACACACAAAAAATGAAAAAAAATATGTTTTAGATATAATAATCCTAGAAAAAGAGATTGAATACTATGTAAAATGTTCCAAAATTGATCTTCTCCAAAATATTAATTATCATAAACTCAAGTGTCCATATGCACTGTATAAACGAATTCTACCTCAAACTCTACATTTCCTTCTAAACCATTAACTCATTAACTTTTCAGACCCAGAAGATATTTCACAGTTTTCAACAGAGGAGGTAGATATATATTTAGTGAATTTAAATACTGGCATTTTATTGATCAAAACACTCCCACAAATATCACATTTCTTATGTGATTGTGCTGGGCATGAAGCAGTCAACAGTGAATACTTATGATCTTTGTCTTAGAGATACTTTCATCAGCTTCATGAAAAGAAAAATAAATTATATTAGCAACAGCAACATAAACAAAAAACAGTAAAACCTAAATCTAAAAGACAGCAAAATGAAATAAAATCTAGAATAAGATTTAAATAGGTTGAAAGGAAAAACAAATGAAAAGAGTTCAATTGTACCCTAACTATATCTATGCTAATCCATGAAATTCAGTGGACACCTACTCTACATGGAAGTCCTGTAAATGGATTTGGCCTAGCTACACTAGATTCTCAGAATTTAAATCCTGACACATCCTGTCTCTCTGATCTTGGACTTTGGTGTGCACTTACTGGATGGTTACTTATTATAAGAATTTAAGGCCTCAGACATTATTACTTCTGTTAGCTGAGTACCATCTGATTTCTTTGTCACACTTTGCTCAGGCTCCCATATCTCCAGTGATTTCTTCCTGAGTCTTGCACTTTACTACCAATAAATACTCAATGGTGTGTGCCACTTCATTCTATATCTAGATCCAAAGGCACTTACTCTCAGCCATGTGGGTCAGCAAAACCAGTTCCCTTATTTAAATGCCCAGAGTTTCCCCTCTCCATATGCAAGCCTCAGATCAAAATCACTCTTCTTCATGTGCTCTTTTGGCTGAAAATACACTGCTCTCTTTCATCGTCTGGCTCCTGGTCCTGCTGCCTCTCCTTTATTACTCCGTGAACACTATCACTGTCTCCTGGAGTAAGGTTTTAATATGTGTGGGTCTTGAGCTACAAAAAACATGCAGCATTCTTGGCTCTCCTCTTTTGCTCCCTCCCATTTCAAGTTTCTGAAGTGACCAATTTTAGACTCACAGGTTGGCAGTCATAATTAATCTTATTAAAAATCACAGCAGAGTTACCTAACCCAATCAATCTCTCCCCCTCCCCTACATCTTATTTATACCCACCAGGAGAACAAAGATTTTCTTGATGGAGTAGCAAAGGATATGGCTAGAAGAACCATATCAAATAACTCACTGCATTTCAGTCATAAGAAATATTTGTTCATTTATGGTACTTAAAATGTACCATATAAACACACACATCATATGAGTGTGTGCATGCATATACATATATATATATATAATCTATCTTGATGGCTAGATTTTATGTCAACTAGACGTATTTTGAGTAAAAGCAGGGGACTCAACCAATCCAGTCTCATCCTAACAAGATCTATTTTGGACTGGTCTTTTGTATGACAGACCTTGAGCAGAACTGAACTCCCTCTTGCCCTTCACCTTCTCTTTGATCTGGTCTTGATCTGTCTGCATTTGGTTCATTGATCTCCCATTGTGTTGCCTGATGATTGCAGGCGCCAGCCATAAGTAGATTGCAGGACTTGATTTATTCAGCCAACTTCAGATTCATTCAGGTTTGTAGCCACCTGTCTGTGGCACCCCTATTTCATCTTCCTGCTCCCTGTTCATCGGCTCGTGCAGGTACTTAAGTCAAAAGAAGCCCTAAGTTTACATCTGACCTATTTACTTGTTCTTGATGGGACTTACCTGCTTGTACAACTATGTAAGTGATTTAGTGATAGAAATCTCTTTCCATAAACACACACATAAAAACATTATAAGTTTTGCTTCTCTAGAGAACAATCTAATGCAGGACCCAACAAGTAGTCATCTTAGGTAAGACGAGTTGGATTTTACATTTTCATTTTAAGCTGTGATTCTCTAAATCATTAATAGTAAAAATAATTGATAAGAATTTAAATGTATTTCTATAACTTGTTACCATCCTTTATTTAAAAAATAGTACATATGAAACATTGCATATTTCCTAAAAGACTGATGTAGAACATTAAGCACATAGCATAAAATGTTACTTTTCCTAGTATCTGAGAATAGTTTTAGAGAGTTGAATCTCAGTGAGGAAAATGTCAGAATTTGCCTTTATTTATAGATTGTAAAAAATAGGAATATTTATAAGCTGGTTAGAATTGTCAAAATTCACAAATAGTATGAGGAATATTTTATGAAAAAATAAAGCAGATATATAGATAAATATCTGGCCACAATTTCGTGACAATGCATCAGAGAACAAGAGGACATATATTTTATGGATTTTTATACAAGCAGCATTCTCTAAATTTCAGATATTAGAACTGACCAAAAAATAAGCAACCACTTTAGTTCTCAAATGGGTCGATGCGTCTTTGAAAGTCATATATGCTTTATATATACATTCTAGATTATTTGCATTGAGGAGCGGCCAATACAATCTTGCTAACAACTACAAAAATTTATTCATGTGACAGTCAACTACATAAATCCTTTTTTATGGTTTATTAGGTGGGGCTAATATAACACATAATCATATAAAATGACATTTCTCAAAGCTGCTTTTCTTTTTTTTAATCATTTCATTTGGGGCTCATATAATTATTAGCACAAAGCATACATCCATTCATTGTGTGTCAACCACATTTGTACATTTGATGCCATTATTCTGAAAACATTTGCTCTCTACTTGAGCCCTTGGTATCAGCTACTCTTTTTCCCCTCCCTCCCCACTCCCCTCTCCAACATAAATTCTTTTTTTTTGTTGTTTTTTTTTTGGGGGGGGCATCACTGCTCTCTGGTGGTGGGAGTAGGAGGCCCAGTCCCACTGCTGGAATTGAACCTCCATCCCAGTGGGCCACAGTCCCGCACACAACCACTACGCCACCGGGGCTCAGCCTCCAACATAAATTCTTGATAATTTATAAATTATTATTATTTTGCCATATCTTACATTGTCTGATGTCTCCCATCACCCACTTTTCTGTTTTGCATCCCCCACAGCAGAGGTTATATGTAGAATGTAGATCATGGTAACCGGTCCCTCCTTTCTATCCCACTTTCCCTCCTCTCTCCTATTGCAACTCCCACCACTGGTTCTGAAGAGATCATCTATCCTGGATTCCCAGTGTTTCCAGTTCCTATCTGTACCCATTGTACATCCTCTGGTCTAGTAAGATTTGTAAGGTGGAATTGGGATCATGATAGTGGGGGTGGAGTGGGGGAGGAAGCATTTAAGAACTAGAGGAAAGTTGTATGTTTTATTGCTACTGTACTGTACACTGTCTGGCTTGTCTCCCCGCTGTAATCCTTCTGTTAAGGGATGTCCAGTTGCCTACAGATGGGTTTTGTATTCCCAATCTGTACTCTGCCTCATTCACAATGATATGATTTTTTGTTCCTTGATGCCTGATCCCTTCAACACATCATGATCACACAGGCTGGTGTGTTTCTTCCATGTGGGCTTTGTTGCTTCTAAGCTAGGGGGCCACTTGTTTATCTTCAAGCTTTTCAGACTCCAGACTCTATATCTTTTGATAGCCGGTGTGTTAGTCTGGGTAGACTAGAGAAACAAATTCATAGACATGCATATGTATATAAGGGAAAGGTATATATGCAAGAGGAATGGAACATGGAGAAAGTTTCCTAATCCAGTCCAGTCCAAAGTCACAAGTCTGATATTAACCCATATGTTCAACACCAATCTGCAGAGGCTCCTTCCAACTCATGAAGCACGTGCTGTAGAGGCATTCTGGCGCTGGCAGGGGTCTCCCTCTGGTTCCTCCTTTCCAGAGTTCAGGGTTCATCAACAGCATCCAGTGGTGGTAGAAACAACTCAGTGCTGGCAGGGATCTCCATGTGGCTCCTCCAGCTTCAGAGGTCTGGATCCATCTGGTAAGGCCATGTGGCTTCTCCTCTGGCTCCTCCAGTTCCTCGGACGCTGCCATCTTCTCTGGTCTGTAGTGCCTCTCTGACTCTCAGTCCAGTCCCCCTTCTTCCATTGGGAAATACCTCAATATTTCCCAGAAATCTCAGGAGAAAGTCATGCCCCCCCCCCCCCGCCCAGAGGCCTCATTGGCTACTCATTGGCTATCTCCACATTGACAGGCTAGACTCCACCCCTACATCCCAATCATGAAATTGACATCACGAATACATGACCGCCACAGTTGGGCACATCAGCTTTCTTCACCACTTTTGCTTATGCACACATTTGTCTTCAGCGATTGTGTTGCAATGATGAGCATCGTGGAGTGCCAGCTTTACTAGAAGAGAATGGTCTTGAATTGATGGAGTTCTTGAGTGGACATTTGGAGTCCAAATGTCCATGTGCTCCCTTAATACTAAACCTATAAATACATGCACATATATCTATTTCTCCATCATCATATAAAATATATTTACATATTTACATACCTGTATTCAGACCGCTATAAATGCCCTTTGCCTCCTAGTTCTTTGCTTTATTTCTTTTTATTTTCCTCTTGTCCCACTATCATGGTAAGCCTTCACTCGGGGTTCAGTAATTGCTCTCAATTACATTACCCTTGATCAAGCCCTACCAGGCCTCCTACACCCTCCTCACTGCCAATGTTTGCTCGCTTGTTGTTCCCCTTTCTCTGCATTAACACCACTTCCTTTCCCCACTTCCCTCTCTCCAGTGCCCTGTCAGAACCATAGGCCCTGTTGTTTTCTCCTCCAGGTTGTTCATCCTTTTTTTTAAATAAATCATTTTATTAGGGGCTCATACAACTCCCATCATGATCAATACATATATACATACATCAATTGTAGCAGACCACATTTGAACACTTGTTGTCATCATTACTTTCAAAACCTCCCCCCTCCACTTAGGACCCCAGTACCAGCTCGCCATATTTCCCCTTCCTCCTCACTCCCCCTTCCTTATGAACCCTTAATAATTTACAAATTTTTATTACTTTTTCATATCGTACACTATCTGATGTGCTATCCTGCCTATCTTATCTAGGTAGATCTCAATGCAACTTTTCAGCAGTAAAATGCATCAACAGGAAACCCATTGGTTTTCTATCACTTTGCAATTAGTCCACAGGCTCAGAGTCAAACAATATGACCTCATGACTATTTTAATAAGAGAGGAATATTATTTCCTGCAGCAATTTATTAATGGTGAAATATTTCTGTTGCTGTTAACTAGAACTTACTTACTTGACTATAGCACTAAGAGCAGGAAAATGGGGAGGGTAGCATTGTGCTGTGTTTAACCCACAGTGTGATCTGACTGCTTGTATTGTACAGATACCATATCATTGAGCATCATCCTTTGAAAGAAATTACATTGCTGAATAAATGTCTTTACATCCACCCTGCCTATTCTCCTTACATGATACTTAGAGGAAGAGCTTAACAAACTTTCTACTAGGAAAACAGAAATATTGGCAGGTTTCAGAAAAAGAAAATGCGTGATTCCTTCACAAATAAAGTGCAGCAAGGAAATTCTACAAATAATACTACAAATAGAGTTTTATGAAATAATGTACCTTAAAAATCACATAAAATTAGCAGTGAATTAGAGTCTGTTTAAAATGTACTAATTAAAATGTGCTTTTAGTATTTTGGTGGTCACATATAAAAATTTTCTTCTTGTTTGAATCCCCCACATCTGTCAGTTTGTTATACTCTGAAGGATTGTTTGTGTGCTGCTGTAACACCAGAAGCCAGCTCATTGGTCTCTCAGAAGTCAGCAGGGTTATCCATGGGTAACAGATTTCATCAGAGCTTCCAGACTAAGAAGAGACTACAAAGAAAGGCTAGAATGTCTGTGTTGGAGGAATTAGCTACTGAAAACTTTATGGATAACATTGAAACCTTGTCAAATACTGAATACCTAATGACTAGAAGGAAAATGGTGTTAGAGACAGTGCCGAAGTTGAGTCCCTCAGGTCAGAAATCACTCAACATGACTCAGAAAGAGCTACCTCATCACTGTGGGATGAACATATTAATGTAATGATGTAAATGGCATAAAGCCTCAGGACCTTCATTTGCTCATGGAGCATGACTTAAAATGAGAATAAACAGCTGCAAAAATATACTACTAATCAAAACTTTCAATGCATGAAGTATGAAGCTAAGAATATTGGAAGTCATAAAAAATGAATTAAAACATGTAAATATATATATATATATATATATATATCTGAGGCATTAGTAAGCTAAAATGTGCTGGTATTGGATGTTTTGAATCAGAAAATCTTATGCTGGGAATGAGAAAATCAAGAGGAATAGCACTACATCCATCTTCAAAAAGGACATTTCAAGATTTCTCTTGAAGTATTATTCTCTGTATTAGGAATATCTATCTATCTATCTATCTATCTATCTATCTATCTATCTATCTATCTATCTATATTCAAGCAAATCCAATCAATAAAATGGTTATTCAAGTTCATGCCCCCAAACTAAGCTAGTGATAAAAAATTTTGAAGAAACTCTACCAACATCTTCAATCTAAAATTTATCAGAAATAAAAAGGAAGAAATTTTGTTGGAAAGTATGGTCTTGTTGATAGAAACAAAATTGGAGTTCACATAACAGAATTTTGCAAGAGGAACAGCATACAAATACCTTTTGGTAACAGAAAATAGCTTTTTTTTTTTCACAAAACAAACAGTTATTATACATTTTCCAGATGGAATGCACAGATATCAAATGAACTACATTTGCAAAAAAAAAAGACCATGAAGAAGCTCTGATCACTAAAATGAGGCCAGAAGAAATGATCATCAATTAATCATATATAAATTCATGTTGAGGGGGCTGAGCCCCGGTGGCATAGTGGTTGTGCACTGGACTGTGTCCCACTGGGACGGAGGTTCAATTCCCGCTCACAGGAGCAAAGGTTGGGCCTCCTACTCCCAGCACCAGGGCAGTGATGCCTAAAAAAAAATTCATGTTGAGGCTGGAGAAAACGAAAATTTTTCCACAAGCACCAAGATATGAACTTGACCACATCTTCAGTTGAATTTCAAGAACATTTCTAGAACAAATTGCTGCAACACACTAATGAGCACAGACACGATCAGCTGAGGGATGACATCAAGAACATTCATAAATAGCAAAAGGCCACTAAAAAGCCAGGTAAAAGGAAAAAGATCAAATGGTGGCAGTAGAAACTCTGACTCTAGATCTTAGTTGTAGAGGGCTACAACAGGAGAGTAGAATGTAGAGAATGAGAAAGGCAAAGAGCTGACCATAACATTTCTAGACCAGCACAAGTAAACAAGTATAATAATGAAATGTGCAAAGAATTAGCATAAGAAAAGAAAATCAAAAGGAAAAATCCTTCTAGCACAGTTTAACCTGAAGTAATAAAAAAATGAACTACAATTTGCATTTTGAAACATTCCATGGGAAAACTATTGAACATTATAGGAACCATCAATAGATGATGGAAGAATACACAGTCACTGTGCCAAAAAGAGGAAGTCAACATTCAACTCTTTCAGGAGGTTGTATATAAGCAAGAACAAGAACAAATGCATGGTACTGAAGCGGAAGTCAAGCTGCACTGAAAGTATTAGTCCCAAACAAGACCCCAGTAATTGATGGAATACCAAGTGAAATGTTTAAACAAGCTAATGGAGCAGAGGAAGCACACATTTGTCAATTCCAGAAAACTTGGAACATAGCTACTTGGTCAACAGGATGGCGGAGAGCCATATTTGGATCCATTCCAAAGAGAGATAACTCACCAGAATGCTCAAATTATAGAACAATATCAATAGTATCACATGCAAATAAAATTCTTCTGAAGATATTCCAAAACACATTTGCAGAAGTATGTTAACAGGGAATTTCCAGAAGTTAAGTCTGGTTTCAGAAGAGGATGTGGAACAAGAAATATTATTGCTGATGTCAGATGATCTTGGCTGAAAGCAGAGAATACTAGAAAAATGTTATTTTGTTGTTTATTGACTATAACAAGGCACTCAATGATGTGGATCATAACAAACTATGCATAACCTTGAAAAAAAATTGAATTGCAGAACATTTTACTGTGCTCAAGCAGAATGTGTACATGATCAGGATGCACCCAACACAAAGAGAGAAAATGAATACTGTAAAGCTGAAAATCAGGAAAAGATGTGATCCAGGGTTGTAATCTCTTACCACACTTATTCCATCGGTGTGCTGAGCAGATAATTAGAGAGAGTGAATTATGTGAGGAAGAATGGGACATCAGAACCAGAGAAAGACTTATTAACAACCTGAGATATGAAGATGACACCATCTTGAGTTATGAAAGTGGGGTGGGGTTGAACACTTGCAGATAAAGATTAAGGAATTCAGGGCTGAGCCCCAGTGGCATAGTGGTGGAGTGCAGGATTGCGGCCACAGGGTTGGTGGTTCATAGCCACCAGCAGCTCTACAGGAGCAAGGCTGCATCTCCTACTCCCACCAGGGAGCAGTGATGCCCATAACACCCCCCCCCCCCAAAAAAAAAGAGATTAAGGAATTCAGTTTTAATTGTAGGTTGCAACTCAACTTAATGAAGACACAAATCTTCCCAACTTCTATGGTAGTTAAATAATCTGGTGTCAATTTGAACATTAAGGGTGAGGGGTGGGTTCTAGCTAGTCAATCACTGAATCATCAATAAGGCCTATGTCTGGGCATGGCCTTCTACTAAGAATTCTGGAAACTCCTTTAATTCCTCTTTGGAGGTATGAGACTCTCTCTACTCACTCCCTGAAAGACTTTCTTCTGACAAGACACATGGCATTATGCTAAAGATCTGAGCTGGAGAAGCCACTTCGAGATCCCTGCCAATGCTGAGATGCTTACAATGCCATTGGATCTGCAAGACTTCCCTCCACTGGCCTGTGATCTTTCTATATTCAGCAGTGTTTTGTGAGTCTGAAGAGGACTTTAAACATTGGTATTGGGCATATGGGCTAATATCAGATCTGAATTGAGCTGGGATGTTTACTCAATATACAATTTCCCTTGTATAATAAACCTTTCTTTTTTGGGGGCATCACTGACTTCTGGTGGGAGTTGGAGGCCCAACTTTGCTCCTGGAGAGCTGCTACTGGATTTGAACTACCAAGCCAGTGGGCCGCAGTCCTGCACACAACCACTATGCCACTGGGGCTTAGCCCATAAACCTTTCTTATACACATATTTGAGTCCCTCTGGATTTGTTTCTCTAGTCAACCCAGACTAGTACAAAAGGAGCAATAAATCACATCATGATCAACAGGAAATATTGAAATTATCAAGGATTTCATCTTGCTTAGATCCACATTCAATGCTCATTGTAGCATCAGTCAGTGGATCAAATGATGCCTTGCATTGGGTAAATGTGCTGCAAAAAGACCTTTGAAAGTGTTGAAAAGCAAGTTTACTCTGAATGCTAAGGTGTGCCTTACTCTAAAACCATGGTATTTTCAATTGTCCCATGAATGTGAAAGTAGGACATTGAATAAGAAAGACCACAGAAAAATCCATGCATTTGAATTTTGCTGCTGCTGAATAATATTGTAAATAGCATGGACTGCCATAAGAACAAAAAAGTTTGCCTTGGAAGAATTACAACCAGAATATCATTTAGATGTCAGAATATCCAGGTATGCCGAGATTTTGTGGCACATTTCATCATGGACATGTCAGGAGAACCCAGTCCCTGCTGAAGGGTGCTGTGCTTGGTGGGAAAAAAAAAGATGGATAGCTATATAGAAGAAGAAGCTCAAGTAGGTGGACTGACACAGTGGTTTCAACAGTGGCTTCTGGCAGAAGACAAATCATGAAGATGGTACATCGTTCAGTCTGATGGGTTTTGTCTGATGTACAGAAGGTCACTATGAGTTGGAACTCACTGGATGGCCTGATACAAACACAACAGCAGCAGCATATTATTTGAGGCAATATACAATTTGAAGGGTTCATATTATCTCTTAACCTTATTTACAATATATATGAATTGCTTAATATACCTCAGATAACATTTGCCCACATATGATGACACTAAAATGGTATTATTACTAAGGTAGTGAAATCTTTATTAATCAACAATAATGCATTGTAAACCAACTGCCTAGTTCAACGTACCCTCCGTTGAGTTCTATATGATTCTGAAGGTAATGTTTCCATAGCACTGATGCTGTGAGTCAGAACTGACTCTAAGGGACCTAACAACAGCAATGACCCTTCCCCCAAAGAATGTTTCCATCTTTGATTGAGACCCACGCAAACAACAGTTGTGATAACTTCAAGGGTCTCAAGTTGAGTTCCTTTCTCTGTAACTTAAAATTAAAGGTAAGAAAAAATACATGTGAAGTGGTAAAATCCAGACTTGAAGCCTGATAAGATAAAGTTTCTCAAAGAAATCCACATACCAAGGGCTCAAGTAGAATATGTCTTGGAAATGATAATGGCAACATATGTACAGATATGCTTGATATATTTGATATATGGAATGTTATAAAAACTGTAAGCACTTCCAGCAATTTTTAAAAAAAGGAAGAAAAATTCTTGCTACTCTCAAAGAATAATGATAGGGGGGAAAACATCAGTGGCAAAATCATTTTACCTTTTACCAACCAGTACAGTTTTCACTTTTTTAAAGACTTTCTTTTTAATAATTCCCCGCAGTCTTATTCTGTCCTTATAGAAAAAAAACTATAGTAACCATCACTTTGAGATAAAAATCAAAACAACATAAGAATCATGACTCTCTGATCTGACCTTTCTGCTTTGAATTTAATTCTGTCTTAAAATTTAAATTGTAGCTTATTTTTGAAGGCCCCCTAAGCAGACTAAAATAACATGTGGGAAGTTATTCTTTGATCACAGAGACATAATTAAACATATTTTGCTGTGAGAAAATGGTATGGAGGACATGTCTGACCTCTCTCAACTTCAATAAGGAGAAAATAATAATCTAACTCCATCTCACACAAAGACCTACCTCTATTCTGATACCATATATTATCCCCACAACATCCTATTCATCTTGCAAATATACTCCATGGCACTGGTTACACAGACATCACAGATCATATCCATCATACTTTTGGGTTAAAAATCAGAATCAGAAAATATCAAGGATAGAATCTTTTGTCCACAGCATCTTTCTCTCTGGGTGGTCTTCAGCCAGCTGCCTGTCCCTCTCTGATTATGAGCCTCGCAGCCACAAGGCTCCTCAGTCCTGTCTTCTATGGATCTGCATATTGCCATATGTTCTCAGTTCAGCACTACTTTCCCACGATGACTCATGGTCTCAGCATTGATCATCTGCTGTGCGTCATGGTCATGCTGTGCGTCAATGTTTGGTACCACGATAGCCTTGAGACCTTAGGCAGGGATTTTGTGATACTTATTTCTTGATGGTTATGGGTTTCCTGCTTCTGAGAAGGTTGTTTTATACCAAGACTAATGGCAAAACTCACCAGTCCTTGAATTAGAATCCTCTACCCCTTATTTCCATGATTCTACCTAATCATTTGTTGGGAGTTATAGAGAAATAGACACAAAACCATAAGCAAGTCCCTTCCCTTCACCCTAGTTTGTAATAAAATGTGCATGTCTATCTGGAGCACTAGTTGTAATATCTCTCAATATATTTTTGTGTACTATGTGTGTGTATATATATATATATATATAGAATCATAATGCTTTTAGAAACTCAAAATAAAAAAAATAACCTTCACTCCCATAGAGTTGATCCTATAGAGCCCTATAGGATAGAATCTAACTTCCCTGTGAGTTTCTTAAACCTTACCTCTTTACAGGATTCAAAGCCCTCCCTTCTCCCTCTGAGCAGCTAGTGGTTTCTAACTGCTGGCCTTGCAGTTAGCAGCCCAATGGAGAACCACAAGTCTCAGGTCTCTGCTTTTTAAAATAAAGATCGAAGTTTTCCTTTGTTTATTGTTTCCAATACTGGTTATAAAGACACAAAATCAAGACACTTGCAGTACTGAAACATGGCTGGGATATAAGGAGGTGAAGCACAGGTCAAGCTCAGAATGTGAGCTCCCAGACTTTGTTGAGCCACAGCAGCAAAGTATTGAAGAGGGAGGCAACAAAAAGTATTGAAGAGGGAGGCAAGAAGAGCATGCTTTAGCAGCTCCAGCAGTAGCAAAAGCAGCAGAGGTAGTGAGGACTGACTGCCATAAGTTTAGTATGCTGTTGACACAATATCCAGAAGAACATTTCGTAGATATTAAGGGGTGCAACACATTTGGCCTCTGTTGCCTTTAACTCTTGCAAATGTCCCAATGTCTTCCCCTTTAAAAGAGGTCTTTGCAGCAAATTTCCCCAATATAGTAGACTATTTGATTGTAAAATCTCATCCTTGACAACTTAAATAAATTTTCCAGTTTTCATGATGGTGATTTTCTGTCCAGTTGTGAGGAGTATTGCTTTCTTTACTACAACTTGTAGGCTCGTCTTCAGACTGTAGTCTTTGATCCTCATCAGAGTTGCATGTCATCTTATCTTTCAGCTGGTAACCTCCTTTCATCCACACATCACAGTCCATTAATAAGCCACCTTCAATTCCAGTATTCCTCATCGGTAGTCTAGCTGGTGGTGCTCAGGCTATTGGTTGAATAATTATGGTTGGATGAGGTGACCCTGATACAAATTTCTCCTGGTTTAAAACCACTCTATTCAAATGACTGTTTCTTAGTCTATACACAAAATTCTACATGAGAATAGAAATTCTGTTTAAGTTGTCTTCATAGAGCTAATTATGTATCACTGTTTTTCACTTCTTAACTTAAAATACTTTATGTAGAGTTATTCAAGTTTAACTGAATATGACTCAACTGTAATCTACTCTAACTATAAAATAATAACATAAGCTTGAGAATATTTAAAATTTATTATTTCTGAATTCAGATTCTTCATAGGTGCAATTTAATTGGGCTAGATATTCTTCCTCACTTAGCCTTTTCTTAATGATCTTATTCATTGATAGTACTGCAAGTGCAGTGAATTATTTAATGTGGATCTTCAAACCGAAGTTTCTAACTTCTAACAAACCAGCTTTTTCTGCTATGGGGGAAACACTGACAGGTTTCACTCATGAGCCACTATGACCAGGATAATCTAGAATGACATCCTGCTGAATATAAAATCAGCCTTCTTTGAAGCAGCAGGAGGGTTCCAATCCCAGTGAGAACCTGGAGTGGAGGTGGTCCTGTGCACCCAAGATCTCTGGTACAATGAACCTCCTGGGTACAGAAGACAGTGATGACACCAGTAGAGCAGCAGCAGAACAAGGTGCCAGAGCATGAAACTGAAGGGTTGACTTCCCAAACTCATCAAACAAGTGAGGCTGCTTGTTGCTGTGCAGGATTTAATTCAGGGTGCAGACTTTGCTGACTCACAGGCCTTGAGCTGAAGGCCTTTGGGTTGAGGCTTACAGCTTCAAATAGATCCCTTTGCAGGCTTATTTGCAAACCTGAAAGAGCTTTTCAACACGTTCTGATCAAGAACTATTCTGAAAATTTCTCACTGGCAATACAACCTGTTTGATTCCTTCATAAACTTTTGCATTATGAATATTGTCTGTGAGTTCTATATAACCATAGCAATGGGGATAAGAACCCAGACAATTAAAATTGAGAATATTAATTATAACAACATAAGTAGTACACAAAACTTGGTTAAGACTTGAGATTTCCATTTATATATGTTCCTCTAACTGTAAGCTACATGCTTGTTACACTTGAACCAAATATTAACTATATCTCATAAAAATTTTAAAAATGAGCATGAGGAAGAAGGGAAATTGTTAACTTTGATTGTGGTAATGATTGTACACATCTTCTTGGTAAGACTGAACTATTGAATTTTATGGTAAGTGAATAATATACCAATGAAACTCTTTTTAAAAGAAATTCCATGATCTCAAGTACAAAACTGAAAACTAGACACATTGCCATCAAATCATACCAGCAGTAATTCCTCATGATGACTCTACATAGTGTTTCAGAAATTGTACTTTTTAAGAGTATGTAAGCCCAATTTTCTCTGACAGAGCAGCTGGTGGTTGCAAACCTCCGACTTTGTGAAGAGCAAACAGTCACACATCTCATACAGTGACCCTGGAATGAATCATACCCCACAGGTTCAGCATAACTCCTGGCTCATAAGGAAGCACTCAGGTACATCACTGCCATTCTCATGTTTTTTCTCTTTACTTACAAGAGGACAATATTGGCAATGAAAGTTTTTTAAAAAA
>PVJH01004504.1:0-30372 GCA_004026705.1 Nesogale talazaci
TTTTTTTTTTTTTCTTCATCTGGTGTCTCCTGGCTTTCGCCCATGCTCTGAATCTGTACTTGAGAGGCCAATCAGAGGATTGGACTGCTCGGGTGATTTCATGACAGTTGGCTTTGCTAAAGCAGTGCAATTGATTTGAATAAACTTCACAGGACTCAGATAAGTACCTTAGAGTTGGGAGTGCTCAAGACACCTGGCTAGTGAATGAATGAAGTTCTTGAAAGATTGTGTTTCATGTCTTGCCCCGAGCCCAAGATCACAGTGTCTCACTTGTTAATGGAGTGTATTCAGGAGAGATGTGGTGCCCTTCAATAAATCAAAGTGCACCGAGGGCGGGGAGCACCCTCAACAAGACTTAACCTGTAAAAAACATCTATGTGTTGTCATGTCCTTTTTCTTTTTCTTCTCCTCTTTAAACTTAGCTGCCAACTTAAAAAAGTCTTATGTCCACCCCCACCCTCCAAGCAGATTGCAAACTCCATTTTGGTAAACTACTGCATTCAAGAGTATTTGCTTTTTATAGCCTTTAAACTAATGTTACAACATATGATCGCCATTTGTTGTTTTCTTTAACTGTGCTTTGGGGACTTGCATATTTCTTTGATCTGTTTGTATATCTATTGCTTCTTTCTATGGAGAATTAGCTTTTGCTGGGGGGAGGCCAGTTAGGTGGGGGTAGGGTGGGGTGGCATTGAAAGAAATAAATCCATATCATCTCATATTCTTCCTTCAGAGATACTTCTGTCTTCAAATCCATTGACCAAAGCTTGTTTTTTAAGTGAAAGAGTTGCTGAATTTCAGGATGAGATCTGCATTTCAAATAACATGAAAGTGGAAATTCATTGGATTTTTCTGCTGTCCTCCCTCCCTCCCTTATTATTATTATTACTTTTTTTTCCTTTTAGGAAAAATAGCTTTTTTTTTTTTTTAAACAAGTTTCACTATTTGAGCTATTTTCTGATAAAGTTGTTGGCTCTTAAATTTATACTTGAGAGCTGCTACATCTTTTAAAATACCCTTTTCATTTCTTGATAATGGGACTCCGCCACATAAAACATCTATGTAGAAACTTTCCTAGGCAACAGTGTTGCAGTAAATGTTGTGTATAGTCACTTCTCTGAAGATGAAAGAGTCGTGAGTGAGTTAAAGAGGTGCTAAGTCCTGCATTTGTAATGCACAATGATAGTTTATTATTATCATTGTTAATAATTTTTATTTTCATTGAGTGTCCACCATTTAAAAGACTTCGCAACAGGAGTAAAACTCAAAAGAAGCCTAGGTAAACAGTTGGCTAGCCTTCATGTAGAATTTTTTGTTAATGCTAAAAGATGCTAAGGGAACGCCTGTGCTAAATGCTAGCCTTTTAAAAAAGTTTCCATGCTTAAAAACAAACATGTAAACAAGTAACCTTGCTTCTGATTTGAAAGTGCAGGGATATTAAAAGTGTGATTCTGGGGCTGAGCCCCAGTGGCGTAGTGGTTGTGCGCGGGACTGTGGCCCACTGGGACAGAGGTTCAATTCCAGCAGTGGGGCTGGGCCTCCTACTCCCACCACCGGAGAGCAGTGATGCCCCAAAACATAAACAAACAAAAAACAAAACAACAAAACAAAACAAAAGTGTGATTCTGTTTAAGTTTAGGCCTCAAGTAATCTCTAGAATGAATTAACTTTTGGTAAAAAAGGCCGGGAAGGGACCCCTCCTTCCTCTTCCCCACCCCCCACCAACCCCCAAAACTTCTTTGAAATCAGAGGCAGACATCTGAAGACATGTAGTAAAAACTGAGATTGAGACTAAAGCCAGTTCTAAAATATAGACAGGAAGTACATTTATACAAGTATATGCTCTGCCCTCACAGAGCAAAAGGAACACATTTGAAAAGTCGATTGAGTACTTGATGTCAGTTCATATGTGGAATATAGAACTATGAGCGTGGAAACATCTTGCATATTTTTTGGAAACAAAAGCAGTCTTGAAGCCATCTAAATCATTAATGAGTTGGTAGATGACTTCTATGAGTCAGAATTGACTGGCTGTCAGTGAGTTTGGTGTTACTGAGTTGGGGTGGCATAGTCTGTGATGCAAGGGTCACAGTTCGAGCACACCAGCGGCTCAGCCAGAGAAACATAAGGCTTTCTACTTCTCTGAATATTTACAACCTTACAGCTCGTTCAGTCTTATCCTATAGGGTGGCTGTGACTTGGATTCGACTCGATGGTCGTCGGGTTGAAGTCGAGTGTTCAATAAGACTTTAGAATACTGGTTGTCTCTTTTATGTAAACCCCAACCCAAATTCCAACACCTAGTGACCCTGTGGAGACATTAAAAATTAGTCATTCACTTTCATATGCTAAAAGTAATCCTTAGCAGAGACCAGTACGAAGATCTAACAAAAGAAAAAAAGAAAGAAGTAAATAGAATTCAAAATCTGGAGTACAATAAGAAATTATGATATCTAATATTACTATGAAGACCTGGCTATCATATATGAACATATACCACTGCATTTCTTAATGTTCATCAGAACCCTATGACATTGGATCTGTCGTGAGTCAAATATTACTTTATCCTCTTTGAGGAAATTGAATTATTCAGAAGTTAAGACATATGGATGATCAGAGGTTTGAATTAAGTAGTTTACTCCCAAACTTTTCTATCAGTATGTGCATGTTCCGCCATGAAAGAGAAAAGGGAAGGAAGTACAGAAGAAAGATTTTAGTTCAATGGGTTTTTTTTAAAACATGTTCAGAAAAATCCATCTAGATAAGACTGGCGAACCTTTGTGATCCTCAGAAGGACGGCATTATTTTTCTTACCTTTAAGAAAATTTCAAGTCTCTGCGTGAAATGGTCACTTAAACACTTTTTAAAAAAAATTGCCTTCTACCAGCTCATGTTTAGCCTTGATCACATCTGTCTGCTTGCTATACCATGCTTAAAAGAAGGCACTGGACATAAGTAAACATATTTTTCTGTTTGTGTTAAGTTTTGGAAGAATGAATGCCCTTCTCATTGATGAACTACTTTGCTGGTAATTGGGACTCACCAGACGAGCCTGTGGAGAGACAATTTTCCCCCTGTGGTTGCCCTTACTCTCTGGGATGCATGTGAGCTGAGGATCACTTAGCAGCCATGAGTCTTCTGCTTGACTGCTGTTCACAGATGACTCACTTCATGGTTACTGATCATGGGCGGGGTGAGCTTTAATACATGGCTGATCAGCTGGTTGGAAGCTACTTATGCATAGCCAATAAAGTGGCCATCCTGCAGAGATCAAAAGGCCACCATCTCCATTCTTTACCATTCTGGGTTAACCTGGCTTCCTTTTCCTCTTTTCCCTTCATCTTCAGCTCTTTAGTCGTATTGTTGAAGAAGAGGAAGAAGAAAGATTCTAGTGATAGGAAAATAGCTTTGATCTCCATTTCTTGTCCCCTACCCCCCATGCCTTTTCTAAATCAACCAAGAGGCAATTCCCAACATTGGAAACTCACATCGCTTGCTTCATGGGAGAGCTTCAAGCTCTTTTCCCTTCAGCCCAAACAAGCTGCTACAAATGACCTTCTGTGGTTTTTGCTGGCTTCCAGATGTCTTATGACAACGTTGTTCCACACATAAAGTGACTTCTTTCAGGTGCAGAAAAAGGTCTCTGTGGAGCTTCATACCGTTCCCTGCTTTAAGACTGGGAAAGGGCATCTGCTTATTTATTTAATTAATTTATTTTCTTATTTGGGGGATACAGAGTCGAAGGTATAGTACTTCTTGGATCCTGAATCTGAGGTGAAATTAGGATGTAGGCCTCATCCTGTCACCTAGTTTGACACAGAAAGGAAGCATTAAAAATAACGAGATCACTGCCTCAGTAGGCTTGTGTTAAGTGGGGACATTCTCTTGTTATGTCACCTAACTGATTTGTACATATCCAGCACCTAGAAAGCAGGCCGTGGATTGGCATCATTCAGGCATCAGCTCCTAATAATGCAGTGAACTTTGGGTAATCTACTCTTAGGTGCTTATTCAAGTTCAGTGAAGCAAGGTTTACACGAAAACTTTTTAAAGCACATCTGGCCATAGCAGCTCATGATTCTACTTTTCCAGGATGCCCTTGATTGCATTTTAAATCGTATCAGGTTCAAAGTGTCCATTACTTATGTTTATGTTCAGCTAATTTGTACATAGTCTGAAAGCCAGAGACAGTGTGTCCACAGTCTTCCTGGAGTCTTCAGAATGTTCCCTGAGAATTACTTGCAGTAACCCTGCTGGAGAAGAGAATAGGCTGCTTTGCTCCCCTCCCCACTTAGAAAATTCTCTTTTAATGTGCAGGGAGCTCTGTCTACATTAAGTCTGGGAATATTACCTTAGACCATTTAATAATGAATCTTACTTATAGACACATGCTATTTTCTGATCTAAGTTAAAATTTCAGTGCATATGTAAGAAATAGCACTTATGGTATTATAAAAATCTTCCTTGAATGCTATGTGTGTTCATATTTTATTTAGCATTACAGGGAAAATCTGCGTGATAAAATTATTCGTGGATTTTATTAGAAGGGAAGAAAAAAGTGGCTAGATATTAGTTTCTCTCCTTTTTGTCAGTTTATCAACTGTAGATAGACTGGGGAAGAAAACTGGGGAAGAAAACAAATAAATTAATTCATCCACAAAGAAAACAAATAAATTAACTCATCCACAAAGGTCTTTCAAAGCATTTGGCATCCTAGTTGTAAATGGGCTACAATTAAAAAAACTGTTCTTGAACCCTTTTCAACTCAAAGGAACAAGTAGCACTGTCCCGTGGAGTTTCCAGGGCAGCTATATTTGCTGAAGCACACTGTCACATAGTTCACCGAGAGGGGCTAGCGGCTTTTGGTGCCTACCCTTGCAGCAAGCAGCTGAGCGCTTAACTACTGTGCCACCAGGACTCCTGGATAAGCTGCAGTAAGTGTAGTTATTTGATTTTTAAAGTTAAATAACCCCGACACGGTTATCTTTTACATTTCTGTAGATGACTTTTTATTGTATATGGCAGATTAACTTTTAGTTGGACTGGATAAAAGCCTCTGTCTGGAATTCCTTTCCTATAAAACAAAATGTACACGTTTCCAAGTCCCCCAGACCTCCAGCTAATTTTGTTTACTCAGGCTGATTTAAAAGGCAGTCATCATTACTCTGAAAGTTCACTAAGACGGGTCTTGTCCACATAGCGAAGTGAGTTAAGGCACACTTGGTACGTGTAAACTGCACACCTCTGTGTAGTTAACATTTGCCTGTTTGGGGTAGTGTTTTCAGTGTGTGCACAACTCAGTTAGCAAATTGTCTGTAAAGTAAACTGGCTTGTAGTAGTGGTGGGAGATCAAGTTCATCTGTTTGCTTTTTTCATAGTTGAAGAGAAGTGAATGTTTCCTAGCAATCTAGTATCAAATTCGGAGCTCGCTTAAGTTAATTGGCGTGGTAGTGTCTTGCCAAACCCTCACCATGTGAACGGAAAGTAGGAGAGAGACACAGCTTTCCATGGGGTAGCTGTGCAAGGGAGCAGGAGAGTCACAGACTGAAGAGTTGGTGTTAACCTCAGTGAGCTAGGAGTCAAGAGACACATCATGGGACAGGTTTTATTTAAGACCGGAGACGAAGAGGTATTTGTTGTGCTGTCTGGCTTTTTTCTTTTTTACTCCTGGCCGTTCAATCCCAGAAACCCGCCAACTTCTAAAAATGTATACTGAAAACCACCCTACCTTTCCCTTGACATATTCCATGGCGGTCGACACCCTGGGGTTGATTGCTCAAGGCGATGCAGCAGAGCACGACTGCCAACTCGGACTTCTAAACAGTGAGATATGCAAGGTATATGAGCAAACGAAGGGGGAGTCAATCGGTAATAAGAGCAATAATCTTTCAAATACAACCCAGCCCATTGCTGGATTCTGATAGAACGAAGCTCCTTAGGGTTTTTCTTGGCTGTGATGTTGAGAGAAGCGCATCACCATCACCGGGCAGTTCCTCTTGGCCCCGGCAGGTGAGCTCGACCGGCCTTTTGCTTAAAGTGCACTTTCGTTTGCTTAGTGGACAAGTCATGTGTCCCAGTTAGTGACCAAAATGATAATGATATCCAAGATATAAAGTACAGAGTCGATGCCTTTGAATTGTGGTTCTGGACTGTTGTAGACTGCTCAAAGGACAAACAGACAGACCTGACTTAGAAGAAAAAAGTACAGCCAGGGTGTTCCCTGAGGCGAAGATGGCAGGACTTAGCCTTGCATAGTTCGGACACGTTGTCAATAGAGACCAGGACCTGCAGACGGACCTCAGGCTTGGTCAAGGAGAGGGGTGGCAAAAGGGAGGACGGCCTTCCATGAGATGGAGTGACAAGGTGGCTGCAGCAGTGGGCTTCAGCATGGAAGCAAGGGTGAGGATGCAGCAGGATGGGGTGTTGCTTTGTTTTGCTGTGCCCAAGGTTGAATGGGTCGGAACCAACTCGATCGCCCTGACAACAAAATAAAACAAAGCCCAAGTTTTTAAAAGTACTAGCAGTCTAACTGGCACAGGACTAACAGGCCTTACCTTCCTTAACCTTTAAAGGGGTCACTTTGGTTTTAGATGCACTGCTATTATTTTGGCTTATCAATGTGGAAAAGGAGGTTAACAAAGTTTAAGCTTCTTGACATGGTTAGCCAGCTAAAGGTGTGTAGTGTGGATCTGAAAGCATCCTGTTTGATCTAAGGATTCTGCCTCTCTTGGAAATAAGAGATACTATACTGATGGAGAGACACATTTCATTTGGCACATTGTATATTTTAGAATACATTTAATATTTCTTTCATTCATTTAACCAACTTTGTCTTACAATGCAGTAGAAAAAAAGATGTTTATAGTTTCTTTTTAAAGAATTTATGATATCGTGATTGGCTGCTAATTTAACATCCTTTGAAGGAAACTAAATACAATATAACTGCGTGAAATGTGAATATAAGAAGATAAGTCTACTATTGTATGTAAGTGATGGCTAGATTATACATCCAAGCGATGTTTAGTTAGTTACTTTTCTCGTGTTAGATTTTTTTTTGGTGGGGCCGGGGGAACATCACTGCCCTGGCGGGAGTATGAAGCCCAGCCTTGCTACTGGAGAGCTGCTGCTGGATTTAAACCGCCAGCCCTGTACGCTACAATCCCGCACACAACCACTTTGCCACCACAGCTCAGCCTTGGTGTTAGATTTTTATGTTGTACCTGGTTTCTTAATTTTTTTTGCCCCCTGATAAGTGACATACACACAAAAAGGAGAATACCCTAGATCAAAGAAGCATGTGCTCAAAAAAACAAAACAAAACAAAACAAGAAACCAAAACAGAAGCATATGCTCATTCGTGGAAGAAACTATGACCCAGTTATGGGTATTTTGTCCTGTTCATATTATGGAGTTAATTTGAGATACTGAGAACCAAATCAGTTAAGTGTTAGGACAAGGCATTGTTAAAGGACTTCACTTACACCATAGTATATTTAGTTTACATTTGCTGTCTCATTCATTCTTTCATTTATTGAACCAACATTTCAGGCAACAAAATAGGAAAAAAGAGAGATGCTCATTATTTCCTCGTAAGTAATTTATGATACATATGGTTCATTACATAAGTATTTAAAACGATGGTCATTGGGTGACATGAGCAATTTGTGATTGGTCGCTAATCTAAATTTTGATAATTCAAATTTACCTAGGGTCTGTTGAGGTAGACTAGAGAAATAAATCCACAGAAATTAATATGTGTTTAAGAGGGAGTTTTATACAAAGGGTAATTTTACATTAAGAAAGCATCCCAGTCCAAGCCCTTAAATCCGATTTTAGCCCATATGTTTGATACCAACCTATAAAGTTCAGACTCTCTAGACACATGCCATGATGATTGCAGGAAGATCACAGGCCATTTAGTCTGTAGACAGTATATAAAGTTCTCTATAGACTATGAAACATGCAACTGAATGCAGGATGATCACAGGCCAGTAGGTAGAAAGTCATTGGATTCAGTGAAGTTGTAAGATCTCAGAGCTGGCAGAGGTCTCCACGAGATTTCTCCAGTTCCCAGGGCATGGGATCTATCAGCTTACTGCCATGTGTCTAGTTAGGAGAGGGCCTCCAAGGGAGGGAGATGAGGGGAGGGAGTCGAGGAGAGAGGGAGAGGGAAAAAAACTGTCTTCCACCTCCAAGGAGGAAATCCAGGAATTCCCAGAATTCTCAGGAGGCCATGCCCACACAGAGGCCTCATTGGCTATGACAGACTAGACTCACCGCCCCTTCACTCCTAATCCTGTCAAGTCCCAAATTGACATCAGATTATGTAACTACCACAAAAGATCTGGCAGACTGCTTTTAAAAAAGATATGGCCAAGAAAACGCCAATGGAACACTTCTACCCTGTAGTATAAGAAGTGTCGCCATGGGTCAAAATCAAGTCTTCCTGCAACAGATTTTATTTATTTATTTTTAATAAACACATAACAGTGCTGTGAACTAATGCTTGTACCATTGAGAATACTAAATATGGACAATACAAAATAGATGCAAATTGGATCCTCTAAATCAGGCATCCTAAAACTACAACCCGTGGGCCACATTGTGGACATTTTTTTGCCACCACTGTCTGCCCTGTTTAGCAGCTGACTCATTCTGGGCCCGCAGTGAATTTGTTCATAGTTTTTTGTTGTTTTTTAAACTACAGTCTATCCCTCCAACAGTCTGAGGGACTGCTCAGACTCTTGCTCCCTCTTGCTCCCTCTTTAAAAAGTTTGAGGGTCGCTGCCCTAAGTCTTTAAGAGTAAAGAGTTTAAAATAAATAAATAAAGATTTTTTTTGGTCTTTTTTTACAGCATTTTCCGGGAGGTGATGAATAGCAGTGTCCAAATAAATGGTCTTATATATGATACTGTGTGTATTATCTTGCCCTATCAGGAAATCGGTTGCAGGGGCACAGGTCTGCTCTGTTTTCTAGGTCACTGTGAGGGAATAAGCTGCAGAGTATCCTAGAATACCAACTTCCACTCTGTGTTTTGGTCTTCTCTGTAGTGTCCAGATCACATAGTCTTTTACTTTTGCCTTGGTAGTTTATGTGGCAGAAATCATCATCTCCTGGTCTAGAATATTCTATGTAAGGTTTATTCTCATTAAGTTGAATTTCGACTCTGAATTCTGGCCTGTTGGCCTCAGTTTCATCACACAGTGCTAAAGCCAAACCAAATCGTTGGTGATGGAGCGACTTCCAGCGCTCAGTGAGGACTTTCAATGCTGGGATCCTCACAGAAACGGATGGTCTCTTCTTTCCTCTGCTGCAGTGACTCACCAGTTCGGGCCTCCCATCTTTCATTGTAGCCAAGCCCTTAACCACTGTGCCTCTCTTACTGAACCTCCTATGAGATAAATCTCATTTTTATATGAAACAGATTCACTACTTAAAGACAGTAGTGTTCTCCTTAATCCTTCTATTCTCCAGACACACGATTCTCGTTATCTTTCAATTTGCCTTATTTGATAAATACTCGTTTGCCTGGTTACATTGTTTTCATTTTCAACATCTATTTTTCACTGTCTTTCTCTTGGGTCCCACTGAGCTTGAAAATCTCTCATCTTTTTTCCTACTTAAAAATAAAGAAGCCATTTGATATTTTTTCTTCCTCTCAAACATCTTATGTTGTGTCTAAGCCTTCTCTTTAAGTATCTTGGGATATAATGTGTTTTTCTGGACCAGGAGATTTTAAATATATTGAGATGCTAACAATTTATCTTTTCATCTTCAATTCCTGATGAGTCCCTCCAGAACTCCCCTCCTTAGTCTAAAGTCAAGATTCTTGGTAAGGAAGATAAGTGAAATAGAATTGATGAAGTTTTCTTTTTTGTCTGTTAGTATTTTGGAGTGGTTGAAAACTTAAATGCCTACACAGGAATTTGTGAATGGTTGTGCTTACCACGTGGTTGGCTGGTGGACCTGTTAACACAGTCCTGGTTTTGGTGAGATGCTGCACAGAGCAATGTGGGAGCAGGCAAAAAAAGTATTTTGAAGTAAAGTCTTCCAACTGATGGATATGAGTAATTGAATCCAAGTTAATAAGAATATTAAAACAATTGTTTACATAGCCTGTTACAAATGGTCCATAAATCATCCCACAAATCGCCGTTTTGTAGCCACAATATTGCACTATCTAGCTACTTATTTCCATTCTGAGTCCATCCGGATTCCCTCACTTTTTGCTAACTTCAGCATTATAAATGCTTTTCCTTTTCTGGGATATAGCCTTCCTTATTTTCTTATTTTATTGTTGCTAGCTACATGGCTAGCGAATGGCTTATTTGCTTAGCCAAAAGTGTCTGCCTTTACTAGGACCTATTTACATGTTACTGATTGCATTTGCTGAGCTAGGCAAAGTGATTCCAGTTCCTGTTTGTATTTATTCTTTTGTTCTAAAGCTTACAAACAAAGAAACCCTCACAACAGAGCCCTTTGATGAGGGGAGAGTCCCTGATGAACTGAATAAATAAATCCATCTCTGAAGAAGAGGAATTGTCAACACATCCAGCCAGCCTCCAGGTTTACTGATTGCTGTTTAAGAGACATGCCACTGTGTGTATCTGAATGAAAGGTGGAGAAAATGCTGTGAGCAAACCTGGAGGAGGTTGCGACGAAAAGAACATTGGACCTGTGGCTGAAACAGGGTCTTTATCTTCTTGAATTTATTACAGGATTCTTTTTTAAGTTCTAGTGCCCCATATATGTTTTATTATTTGTTTATAGATCATCAATGGTTTGACAGCTGAGAGAGGAACATCATTGAAAGAGATAGTCATCGTTAGCAATTGAATATTAACCAGAAATGAAAAGAAAGCATTTCTGAAGTAATAGTTTCTCCGAAAAAAAAAATGTTATTGAATTTGTAAGATATTGATTCATGGATAGTTTTCGAGAGCATACCTATGAGGAAACTGTGAGGAAACTGCATAATTCATAAAACAATATCCGGAGGCTTTTTTTAGGCAACATGGAAACGGCATATTTTGCACAGTTGTTGAACAAAGATGGCTCAGCTAAACCCAGATGGAGAGGATTTTATTGACACTGCTTTCAAAAGCCCAGATATTTCTTGCTACATCTAAGTAAATAACCTCTATACGTAGACATGTCTATTCCTCATTATGTTTCACTGTAAAGTGCCTCGATTTGCTTTTTGTCTTCGAACGACTCATCCTACTGGAATAATATGCCCCAGTCCCATTGGGGATCATTAAGTAGCATTACTCATGTTAGACATCTCTCAGAGGCAGCCCTCCTCATGCTAAATTCTAGAGCTGCCGCTCCCATCGAGTATGAGCAGCTCACAGGCAGCAGCCAGGGAGCCCTGTCTGTGTGAAAGAAGGTCAAGGCACGGGCAGGGCACGGGGTCGGGAGCTGCAGTATGCCCGGAGCAAGGAGCACTGCTTCAGCTGAAGCTGGAAACTCACCGCCATTTCACGTTAAGGAGGAGCATTATCTGATGCTTTGAGAAAATAACTTGCCTTGCCGATAGTAGCTGATTCTTTCTTTTTATCACTGGAAAGCACATGCATGATTTCCATGTTGCTTTGAGAATTTTTCCTAGAGTGTGATAACAGCCGATAAAAGAATGCAATTAGCTAATTTGCCTAAGCCTTGTGATTAGAACCCTATTCTCTCCTCCCTGTTCCCTGGCAAGTGAAAATTCTCCCTTCTTTGGAACCTTGGACATATTTTGGTTTATTTATTTATTTCTGGGATTACCTTATGGTCAGAGTGACTGGTATTATTGATTTGAGGGTGTTATGGATGTTCATGTTTAGTCTGAGTGGTGAGGCTAGGTTGTCTAGAGAAACAAAACCAATAAAATGTGTGTGTGTGTGTGTGTAGGGGGGGGTATGTATACGTCACTAACTGCCACCGAGTACATGGTGACTTGTAGCAGCCCTATCAGACAGCGTGCACCTGCCTCCGTGAACTTCTGAGACTCTAAATCTCCACGGGAGCAGAGCATCTCATTTACCTCCAATGAGGAGCTGATGGCTTCCGACTGCTGACCCTCAGGGTTGGGTCTGGGCAGTCTAGCCCAGAGGGCTCCCATATAGATAGGCACAGACAGGGGAGCATGAGGTAGCAAGGAGCATGCGCATACCCTAGAGGGGGCAGGTGGGGACGGGCTGGGGTGGGTAGGGGAGGAGAGAAGAGAAGGAGGGAGGGAGGTGGGTTAAGAGAGAGAAAGGTTTCTATCAAAGAAGTGGCCTACACAGCTGTAGAGGTGGGTAAGTTCGAGGTCCCTGGGCCAGATGTCAGGCTTCAGGCGGTTGGTTACTCATGGAGCTGCAGGGGTTGATTGGCAGGTCAGATGGTGACCTCTGGCGACAGCAGTGAATGCAAGGTCAGCAGGTAAGATGGCAGGCTGCTGCTGATTCTCAAGATGAGTACATCACATAGCTGGCTAACGACTCAAGTGGAAAGATTTGAGGAGTAGATGATGTGTCATGTGCAGGATCCAGACCCAGCAAAAAACAAGCAAGCTTTTCCCACTTCTCTCTGAGCAGACCATCCTCTTGAGGACATCCCTCCTGGAATGCTGCTACATTTTAATTGCCAGTCCACTGAGAACTGCCCACTGCTGAGCAAAGTTGACAGGGAACTTTAACTATTACTTCAGGGGACAAATACCATTCCCTACTCTGCCCTATCTAAAGTCTGTCCCTGGATTAGGAACAGTCTAGCCCTTCCCTCCTCTCTTTTCCATCCTGATTCTGGTTTGGCCCAATGAATCCATTCAGGTGTCTCCTTGTCTGCCTTGTTTGCCCCATTAAAATACCTAATGCACGGCTGAACCCTGGTGGCGTAGTGGTTGTGTGTGGGACTGCAGCCCACAGGGTTGATGGTTCAAATCCAGCAGCAGCTCTCCAGGAGCAAGACTGGGCTTCCTACTCCCACCAGGGCAGTGATGCCACATTAAAAAAAATACTTAATGCACACTGTTGCTTTTCATACCTAGGTTTTTTTAGTATCATATCCATGCCTGTGCCTTTGAGCATAATTGTGATATTTTGTATTTACTTATTTAGGCCTTCTTACAACCCATGAAGGTTTATGTCTAATGGGCTAATTGCAACCAGTACATAAATACTGAATTCATAAGTACAAATATGAAGACTTGATAAGTGATTCTGTGAATAAGATCTGTGCCAAATTTCTAAGGTTTTCTTTTGATAAGAATGGTAAGAAGGATGAATATTTCTAACTCCTGGCTCAAAGTTTATCTGTTCTAAGGTAGTAAAAATCACTAGAAAGAAGAAGTTTCATAGATATTAAATACCATGCACTTGCATCCCATTTTTTTTGTCTTTCTTTTTGTTTTTTTTTAAGCAAAACAAAATCCACGAGGCAATTGTGGTAGAAATATTGTGTAGTATCAGATTTGCCTATCATTAATAATAAAGGCTCTGCACAGAGTATACTCACTGGATCCTACCCAGCAGATCAGGGCTGGCTTGTCTGTTGAGTCTTGTTTGAGGTTACAGGTTTTCCTCCAGGCGGGTTGTGGTCTTCGGAGCTTTGCTGATACAGTGGTGATGTTCTTCATTCCTGAAGTTGGCTTTCTGAACACACTCGGCAGTTTCTTGAGAGAAAAGTCCTGGTGCGTCCACTTTGCTTAGGAAAGTTTCCTAAGAGCTCACGCTGGTAGAGTTTGCTAGAGAAACAATTCTACCTTGCCCCATTGGTTTGCTCAGAGTTGGAGTGAATTTGACCACCGTTGTGGTAGGAGTTAGTTGCTGGAGGGGAGATTCTTACTCATGGAAAACCGCTGAGTTGGAGTGCAATGCGGAGCGTTTACAGGAGCTGATGGTCTGAAGGAGGTCCCCAGGCCTTGCTCTAAAGGTCTACCTACCAAGCTTAAGTTGGTGAGCAAGCGTGCTGGGCAGAAGTCAGTGATGACGCTGCCACAGGGGAATGATAAACATGACTGTCGGTAAAAGCTTTGTGAAGTGTTTCAGCATCAATTTTTATTTTTATTATTTTGTGGCATCACTGGCGTGGTGGTAGTAGGAAGCCCAGCCTTGCTCCTGGAGAGCTGCTGCTAGATTTGAACTGTCAACCCAGTGGGCTGCAGTCCCGCACACAAACACTAGGCCACCAGATCTCCGTCATCAATTTTTTTTGGCATCACTGCCCTCTGGTGGTCGTGGGAGCTACCCAGCGTTGCTTCTGAGAGCTGCTGCTGGATTTGAACCGCCAAGCCGGTGGGCCGCAGTCTCGCACTCAATCACTATGCCACCGGGGCTCAGCCTTAGCCATCAATTTTTATTTTTAATGAAAATATCTGTGTAGTTAAGCTAGACAGCAACATATACTTCCAAGGGCCAGGTTACTTGTATCAATCTGCCTTCCAGGCTAACACTCTATGCTAATTTAATTGTTTAACTTTCCACAAGTTCCCTTGGGTCAGAGCCATGTTATCCCTCCGGTAAATGCTGATGTAAATCATGTGAATTTTGCCTGCTCATACTCTAGACATGCGTGCTGCAGTTTCTGTTGTTGCCGGTGTCTTTAAAGTGGTCAGCGTTTCTGCTGTTTTCGCTTTAATGTTGTCATAGTTAGCACTTGTGAACATGTACTGGTAATTCTTAAAAGAATGAGGCCAATTAAAGGCACAAGAGGAAAATAATAAAGGGCTTCCTGCTCAGTTTCTGATAATGCTGTAACTAATAATGTTTTCTAATTCAACGAAGAAAGATTTTCCAGAACAATTTAGTTGTCAGTATTCATATAATTCAAGAAACAGAACATTTAGACATTTTGCAGTACATGCATCACACTGGTCTATGACTCACGTTGATCGTGAATATTACCAAGGGTCCTGCAGGGCTGGGAAGGGAGGAGACCCACGGGGGTGCTGGCACGATGATCTTCCACACGAGAGGACCAGCCCCAGTGATGCCTGAAATACAGTCATTGCACCCGTCAGGGACTCCAGCTATCACATCAGCCCGAACCCAACCCATTGCCAGTGAGGTGATAGCAGCTAATAGTAGCCCAGAAAGCAGTAGACCTACCTCATCGGGATTCTAAGGCTGGACTTCTGAGTCCTGCAGACTGTTGGGTCTTTCTCTTGCAGAGTGGTTGGTGGATTTGAACCGCTGACCTTTGGTTACTAGGTTCCTGAAGTGTGCTATCACAACCGCCTCCCTCCCCCCAACTAATTCGTGTGCCTTATGTGGATATGTACGTGTTAGATGGTGGTATCAACCTGTCCAGAAAGCCAAACCAGTTGTCCTTAAGTGATCTTGCCTTACAGTGACACCAGGCAGCGGAGTAGAAACTCACTCCATAGGGCTTAAAGCAGTGGTTTTATGTAAGAAGTACTTTGGCAGGCATTTCTTAGGCAAAATAAGCTATCCCCATTGCTTAGTAGCCAAGTCCTTTGCTGTTCAAATCACTCACAGCTTCTCATTCACATTGAGTGGATTCCAACTCCAGCAGCTTTGTAGAACTGAGGAGAACTGCCCTCCAAGCATGTAAACCTGCTAGCAGCAAACTATGTCTTTCCCCAGAGATGCTATTGGGGGGCTTGATCTGATCTTTCACAGAGGGTCCACGCTTCTAACCTCAGCATCCCCAGGGCCCCTTGAGCCACTCCCAGTGGGAGGGAAACAATGTAGCTTGGATTCAGATTAGGCTACTGCTGACTTGAATTTTCCACTTGAGATTGGGAATAGTTTTTCATCTATCAAGTTTGCTATCTATAAAACGTATGAATGGAACCAGTTGATGTTAGAATATGAGCTATCTTCCACAGTTTTTAAGTTCTGTAGTTTATAACCTAGAAATACGGTTTTTTAAACTATCAGTAGTTTTTTCTTCTAGCCCATGTGTTTTTCAGTAGGACTATATTGAGTTATAAAAAAAAGTCTATTCTAGAATTAAAATGTCCATGTTTGAAATATAACCCTAGTACTAATCAACTGCACCACAAAGGGTTTTATGTTTTCTTTTGGGGGGGGGTGGTTTGTTGGTTTTTTTTTGCATTGGATTCAAAATTGGACTCACACTGACCCTATGTGACCAAGAACTGTTCAATTGGGCAGGAGCTGTTTCTAGGTTCCCATGAGAAGGTTATGTTGATTTTCTGTGTTTCCTTATCAATGAAATGGAATTTGGATCCTAGCTTCATCTCCCCATCTTCTCTTACTCAGGCTCAACAGGATAGGAGGAAACACATTCAGCCTTTGTGGTCCAAGCCAGTTCTTTGTGGGTGTTACAAAGACTGGCCCTGGAAGGGCCATGCCATAATTTAGGGCATCAAACTGGGTGCACAACATAGCAAAAAATTCCAACCCAAACCCCACCGTCACCTAGTGGAGTGTGACTTACAGCAAACCTAGAAGGTAGCATAGAATGTCTCCCTAAGGTTTTCAAGACTGTAAATATATCTGGGAGTCAACACCCTGAACTTTCTCCCAAAAAGTGGCTGATGGATTTGAACATCTGACCTTGCAGTCTAGTATATCCTTCAATCCTTCAGCAACACCCCCCTCTACTCCTAAATTCCAAACTTAAAAATAATTCTTATTAGAACCTGACCTTTTTTTCTTTTCTTTCGCATCACTGTCCTGGTGGGAGTAGGAAGCCCAGCTTTGCTCCTGGAGAGCTGCTGCTGAAAGCTAACCATCAACCCCGTGGGCTGCAGTCCCGCACACAACAACTGTGCCACCAGGGCTCAGCGAACCTGAACTTTAAGAACCATTACCACAGAGTTTTAAAAATAAACAATTCATGACCACACCACTCCACCCCCAACCCCTCCTCCAAAGAGAGTTAGGTGGCATGAGTTGTTTAAAAAATGTGGTTAATTTGGCAGGTTGGAGACAGATTTCTGGGCATGTTGCCATACCAATGTGATAACCATTCCTCTCTGAATAAAGGAACATACATTATTGTTTACACTGCATGAAAATGCTAACAATTAGAGCGATATCCTATTAAGCGCTCCCCAACTTAAAAAATTCTAATACGTCTAAGAGGATTAAAAGGTTTTCAATTGACTGTAAATTATTTTAATCTGATTATAGAGCCTCTTTAATCTGGAGCTCCGCTCTTGGACACTTAGGGAATGGAGATGCTGATTTGGAGTAAAGGCTGTTGGCAGGCATTGGGCAGTGGCAGGGGTGGCAGAGGAAGGTCATTTGGGATGCTGGGGTCATATGGCTGCCAAACTAGAAGATTGAAATTTTGAACAGGAGGTCGAGAAGTTCTGATAGTTCACTTCATCTTGAAAAAACTGTCCTCTGAATAGGCATCACACCCAAGTGTTTACTGCTCAAGTCCTGCCTTCCAGAAACTCCAGATGAGATTAAAGGACTGATTGATGTGGTGGCGGTTGGGTGTCCTGCAGTTGGGTCCAATCCACAGCGACCCTGCGTACAACGGAACGAAACACGACGTGGTCCACACTCTCCCCCCCTCTCCCCCCCCCCCCATGGAGCCCAGGGGTTCCATTTGGACGTGGCTGTATAATTTTACGTTTCTCTTTGATCTCATAGTTTTGGGCAGGGGCATAATGTCTCCCTCAAAGAGTGGGAAAAGTCATGAAAAGCATTTTCCATTAAAGAAAGATTTTAAAATGGGAGCATTTATTAGCATTTCCAAGGCCAGAGAAATGATACAGAAATGAAGTCTTGATGGACAGAAGCAGTAAATTGCTGAGACCTTCAGTTTTTTTCTTCTTTTAATATAAAGGTATGAAAAATGTGTGTGTCTTTTTCTGGGACAATTTGTAAATCTCCTAATTACCAATGTTTCTTAAGCATATCTTTTTTTTGTGGGCATCACTGCCTCTGGTGGTTGTGGGCGCTACCCAGCGCCGCTCCTGAGAGTCGCCGCTGGATTTGAACTGCCAAGCCCACAGGCCGCAGTCCCGCACTCAACCACTTAACGCCACCAGGGCTTAGTCCAAGATATCTTTTTAAAAATATTTCCTCATGTGACTATAGTTTCCCAAAACAGAACAGAAAACTGCTGTTGTCTGGTGCTTTCACTAGAAACAATTGGGTCAGACAGTGGAGAGTTGTAGACTTCAGGCTCTGTGGCAAAAGGATCCACCAATTTTATAATGTTGCTTCTGGCGTGAAAACTTTTTATGTTTGAGAATTACATCGTAAGTACTAAAAGGGGAAAAGCACTGTTTCCTAGTAAGGTGTGAGACTATTTCAAGATAAATTGAACTGAATCGTGCAGAATGCCTCTTTTCTGCTTGCTATTGCCCGAAAGACTAAGCAGAAGAAACACGTGTGCATGTGGAGAGAGTAGAGTTGGGCTCTGGAGAAGCCGGGAGTAGTTTGGAATGACTACGGATCAGGTGCTTGTCAAAATAACATCCAGCCTGAAGCTGCACCTTTGTTTATTCCATGCTCAATAGATAGGCTTTCATGAAGTAGTAATAGGAAACTCCTAAATGTCTTTAGGGAAAAGACCACAAACTTTATTGGGATAAAACTATGTTTCAAATAGTGGAATGAAGGCTGATTGAAAGAGCAGGGTATACAGGTAATAAGATGAATTAGAAAGCTATTAAAATTATATGGGGGAAGATGAAGTTGGAGTAGTGTATTTGAATTACAGTGTTTCCAAAGCATATTGTGCATGGCCAGAAGAACAGTCTGGAAGAAAGTACAGTTTGAGTGCCTTTGCCTCAAATATTGTCTCATGTCATCAGGAGGAGGTGGAAATGGACATGAGGAAGATCCTGGACACAGTGGGTTGACTGTGGCTGTAACAATGGGTGTCAACTCCTGGGTTTGGCTTCTAGTCCAGGTAGAGTTGAGGAACAAATTTCATAGACACACATATGGATATAAGGGTACGGTTTATATATTAGAGAAATAGGACATTAAGAAAGCATCCCAATCGAGTCCAGTACAAAGTCATAAGTCCGATATTAACCCATATGCCCAAAATCAGTCTATAAAGTCTCCTTCCGACTCACGAAGTCACAGGTCAGTGGGTGCAGAATCCTGGTGCTGGCAGGGGTCTCCACATGGCTCCTCGCTTCCACGGCTCAGGGTCCATCAACAGCAGAAGCAACTCATCGCTGGCAGAGGTCTCCATGTGACCGCCCCAGCTTCAGAGGTCTGGCTCCATCAGGGCAAAACCGTGTGGTCTCTCCCCGGCTCCTCCAGCTTCTCGAACGCTGTCATCTTGTCTTATCCATGATTCATCGTCTCTGAGACTAACTCCCAACAACTGGGGAAGAGAACTACTCATCTTCATGAGGGAAATATCGTGAAATTTCCCAGAAGTCTCAGGAGAAAGCCATGTCTACATAGAGGCCTCATTGGCTACTCAATGGCTATCTCCAGATTAACAGGCTAGACTCCACTCCTAAATTTCAGTCATAAAGTTAACATAAACACTTGACTGCCACAGCTTCCCCTTCCCTCACAGTGGGCACTGACTCGATGACATCTTACAACATTCGCTTGACAGTGATCAAGGAAACCATCATTTCTGAATGTGTCTTCACTGCGTGTGTCTCCGCTCTTACCAAGGTTGTGTAACTTTATCTGTTCCTGTAAAAAAACCGACTGTGGCCGTTTAGGGAACAATAGTAACAACAAGAAACAAAACCAAAATAAAACAAACTAACAACAGCAACAAATCCTTAGCCAGTCAGCCTGCTCACATGCTTTTTATTACCACAGGTAATATATGAGAGACTTCAAAAAGTTCAAGGAAAAATTAGATTTATCTTTTAATTTTACCTTTCCATAAACTTGGGGACACTCTCCATACTACAGATATTTATCACATGGATAATGGTACATAACTTATAGATAGTAAAGCTTGAAATATGTATTTTCACTGTAGAGGCCATTCTGACCCCTCGCCGCCCCCTGTGGGTTTCTGAGACTGAAGGTTTACTGGAGTAGAGATCCCAGTCTTTCCTCATGGAGCTGCTGGGGATTTGTACCCGACCATTGGCTTCACAGGCAAACGCCTCACCACAACACCCTCAGGCCTCCATTTGAAATATGGACTTTGGTTTAAGTCAGCATAGTCTATATGAATTTTTTTAAATCAAAAATGGGACTTTTATTAGTACAACACAATAGCTGTTTGCACTCGACTTACATGATGACCTGGTTAAATATTTTTGTCCCTGGGGATAATCCATGATGGGAAAAACATAAATTATGCAATAGAAGTAATATCAAGAGGAGAGTTACTTGAGCGGAGATGACGGTTCTGAACTCAGGAAAACTTAACGAGACGTAGAGCAACAGGATCATGGCCAAGGGGAGGATTGTTGTGAGAAGTCAAAGGAGCTGGTTGTAGGTATTTATTTCACGCTGTTTTAAAAATCATTGGGAACATTTAAAAATTAATGTTTGGACTGACCCCTGGTGGCGTCAGTGGTTGAGTGCGGGACTGCAGCCCGCAGGCTTGGTGGTTCAAATCCAGCGGCGGCTCTCAGGAGCAGCACTGGGTAGCTCCCACGACCATCTGAGGCAGCGATGCCCCCCCACCCCCCGCCCCAAATTAATGTTTGACGTACAGGATGAAATTTCCAGCTTCTAAAGGAAAACTAGATGGCCAGGAAACTGCAGGTTCTTCCTCCCAGGTGGAAGGTAGCATTGTGAGCTTTCCTGTAGGAAGATGTGGGCATCCTACAGTGCTGTTACCCACTCAGTCTTACCATTTAGCCCTGGTTCTCTTGCCAGGCTTGTGCTATCCTGTTTGTTAATATGTAGCCTCTACAGGCCAGTTTCTTTGTGGGGTTTAGGGATGGGGATATAGCAAGGACTCTCATTCTCCCCCAAAGGATGTAAATGATGCTAAAAGCAAAAGAGCTCCACGGTGTACTTTTAGATCCAAAGCTTTAATCAACATGCTCTGGAATTATAGAGGCCAAAGTGGAAATGGGAACAACCCATGTGTTAGTCCAGGTAGACTAGAGAAACAAATTGATAGACATGCATATGGATATAAGGAAAAGGTTTATATACCAGAGGAATGGGACATTGAGAAAGCATCCCAGCCCATTCCAGTTCGAAGTCCTAAGTGTGATATTAGCCCATATGCCCGATACCAGTCTATAAAGTCTTCTTCCGACTCACGAAGTCACAGGCCAGTGGGTGCAGAGTCCCAGCACTGGCAGGGGTTTCTCCATGGCTCACTTCCAGGGTTCAGGGTCCATCAACAGCATCCAGGTGTGGTAGAAGCAACTCAGCGCTGGCAGGGATCTCCACGTGGCTTCTCCAGCTTCAGAGATCAGGCTCCATCAGGGCAAGGCCTTGTGGCTGCTCCTCCTGCTCCTTCAGCTCTTCGCGTGCTGCCATCTTATATGTAGTTCGTTCGTTGTCTCTAAGATTAACTCCCAATAACTGGGAGATACCTTTTCATCTCCATGAGGGAAATATCGCAAGATTTCCCAGAAGTCTCAGGAGAAAGTCTCAGAAGTCTCACTGAGGCCTCATTGGCTACTCGTTGGCTATCTCCAGATTAACAGGCTAGACTCTACCCCTACATCTTAATCATGAAATTAACATAAGCACATGACCGCCACAACCCATAAAAAAGCAAATGTTTCCATTGTGGGACCACCAGGAAAGGGTGTCTTGGATGTCATAGTAAGGACCTTGATGGTGTAGTGAGTTGCACATTGGTTGGCTATAAGTTAGGTCAGCAGTTCAAAGTCACCAGCCTTTCCACGGGGTAAAAAGATGAGGCTTTTTACTTTGGTGAAGGGTTGTAGTCTTGGAAACCCAGGAAGGCAATTCCACTGGGTTCTTCTTGGGTTGCAATGTGTTGGAATCAACTTGGTGGCAGTGAGTTGATTGGCATCATCATCTTTTAAGAAGTGCACGCCCTGGATCCAGAGTCTTGTGTGATTAGAATGAGTCCTCTGCACTAGTGCCCTCCAAGGGTACTAAAGGGAGGACTGGAGAAGCCAGAGAGTACTGCAGAACATTTGTGGACATGCTCTCTTATTTTTCATTCTGTTTCTCCACAAATTGTTTGAAGGACCCTAGCACTTTGTGGGTTGGTTAATCATCTTGCTGATGAATTTGTACTATGTGGGAAGCAAAGTAAGGAAAGAATGAACATCATAAGTTACTTAACTTTGTTTTACACTTTTTGTTTGTTTGGTCACAAATGGGATTCGTGAGAATTAGACTGTGTTGGTGTTCATAGCCTAAGGTACACCAGAAAAGACATTCAAATAGATGCTTCAGACTTCCAGTGCATAAAAAGCTCCAAACTCTCCGCCATCCAGTGAGACTCCCCCTGTGGGCTTCCAAGCAGGTGACCTGTGGAGTAGATAGCAGTTATTATTTTCCTCTGGTCCTCTAAACAAATGCCAAATGAAAAATCTCCTGGTAGTTCGAATGTATCAATTCATGTCTGTGAGCTATTTATAAACACTCAAGTTGAATTCTTGCTCCTCTTAGCATTTTAATGGTTTCGCATTAAATGGTTGGTCATTATACTTTTCATTGAGACAGTGAAGGGTGATTAACTCCGTCTGGGTTCAACCAGTGTAATTTTAGAGGCTGCAAATATTGTTACAAGTCAGGTTAAGGTTTAAAGGTGAAAGTATAGTGAAGCTTGACTGAATGACTTTTACAGCATCTAGTTAATGTACACAAACAAAGAAACTCTTGTTTTCTTTCCATTATAAGTGCAGAGAACAAATGACTTGCTTGTTATAGAGAGGAAAATGTGAAAATTAGGTTGGTCTACAATAAAATTCATGCTGTGTGAACCCATTTATTCAGTATTTCAAATGGAAAGTGCTTTTAAAAGTGTTGCTTCATATCACCGAGATTTAGAAACTTTAGACCCTGAATGCTATGCCTCTTGTTGAGATAAAACTGTCCTAACAGATGGCATCAACTGATTTATTGTCTTTTACATAAAGAAGAAAATTTACTGCAATAGAATACACTAGCACCCTTTTAGAGGGGGAAATTGCCCTTTTCTCTTCACT
Source organism: Nesogale talazaci (assembly GCA_004026705.1). Taxonomy (NCBI): domain Eukaryota; kingdom Metazoa; phylum Chordata; class Mammalia; order Afrosoricida; family Tenrecidae; genus Nesogale; species Nesogale talazaci. Next base: position 23,010 of record PVJH01004504.1, read on the forward strand.
GACTATTTTTATAATAGACCCAACTCACCCCAAATGCTCCCCATCCTTGGCTCTCTGTGAGCACTCCCAAGTCGTTTGATCAAGCCTTGTCTTTTCACTGATGGGATTTAACTCTTGCAGACTGGGTTTAAATCAAGGAATGAGATTTGCAGGAGAAAGGCTGTTTATTATGACAGGGGAATGGGATTAACACCAACTCTCCTGCTGCCTGAGATTGCACCTAAACTGTGTTTAGCATCTGCATCAGTGAAGACTCAGGAGAGATGCTTAAGTGACTAGATTCCTTAGGTTCTTTCTCATGATATTCCAGGTGTGTGTCAGATACGACAATTCAACATTACATGTATTAAAACAAAAGGTGGTGTCTAAAAATGGAGCACTTTCCTTCCTTGACTATCCAGCACTCTTTTACTTATAGTTTTTGCCTTGGTTTGAATTTCTGTCACACATGACAGAATTTTGTGCGAACAAACATTTTGGCTTAACAGATTTTAGATGTAAACTTTAAAGAACTTAGAGAACATTTTGTTTTCGCAGAAGTAGAAGAGACTTGACTATTTGGAAGCTCTGCAATAATAATAACTTGGAGGAATTAACAATAATGAGCAAACCAAACAGCTTTCATTTGGGCTAACCTTTAAAAGACCTTTAAAAAAACAATGCAGTGTATCTGATGTCATTCAAGTTGTAAAGCTTGGGGTGAGACGAGTAAGTCTAGTCTTTGAGGTCATGGCAGAAATGCGAGGGTCAAGGCTTTGCACTTGGCCTTGTGTCAACAAGTGTCATGCCTTGGTACGTTTAAGGATGGATCTGACTGGATTCAGCTATGTGCACAAGTATATTACGTTTTTAACTCATGTTAAGTGAGTAAATACAGATTTTCAGGCCACAATGTGGTTTCCTACACTTGAATCAAATTCAAGAAATTTAAAACTAAGAGAAAAAAATTGTAAAATGTAATTTACCTCGAATTTTAGTAGGCCTATTCAACATAATTTTTTTCTTAAAAATGTTTTAGGAGTATGTATGTCTATGTATTCACATGTAATCATGGATACACATGTATCATGTGTATATGATATCTATGCTTCTATATCTAAGATATATGCCTATCTGTCCTGAAACTTGTCCAGCGCAGCAGGACTTTGGGATACGTTTTTTGGTTGAAATTCAGAAAAGATTTCCTAATAATCTTGATGGCTTGTTTATAGTTGAGTTCTCCATAATGCTTGATCAGAAGGGAATTGGAAAGACCAAGTACAATATTGTGGGACATTTATGTAACATCTAATTCAGATTGGATGCCTCTCCATGGTAAACTAGATGCTAAGTATTCTCACTTCCAGTCCAAATCTTTGTATGCTCTTAGACCTTCCTGCTATATCAGCTTCTGGTCAAATGCAATAATCTGATTTACTTCCGAGCTGCTCTTTAACAGGGTTTTGGTCTTTTGGGAAAATTCTGAATGTACACAGAGATGGCTGAACCCTATGGGTGGTCTTGGAGTGAAGTTAATGTGTGATCTCATTGTATTTGCCAACTTTGATGGAGACCCAAATTTCTTAGATGACTCCTGGGCTGAGAATAATTTGTGATCCCATATCAGTAACGAGAAACTTCTCCCTTGTGATAAAAGTCCTTTTCTTTAGCCTAGCTGAGCCATCATTGATAAACATTATCTTTGGGTCAGTACATGTGGTCAGGGAAATGAAATGTGAAGATTGCCTCAGCAGGGGTCCTCAAACTATAGCCTGCGGGCCACTTGCGGCCCACCTAGGACATTTATATGGGCTGCTGGGTACTTTTGCTGCCGCTGCCTGCCCTGCTTAGCAGCATACTCATCCCAGGCTCACAGTGAATTTGTTCATAATTTTTTTTAAACTATAATCTGTTCCTCCAACGGTCTGAGGGACAATGAACTAGCCCCTTGTTTGAAAAGTCTGAGGACACCTGACTTAGACTGACCACATTTGTCCCTGCGTCCAAGATTGGGATTGCTTTCATCATGTGATGGAGAGATGGCTATCTGAATAGTATCAGAGCCATACGGAAGAAATAGACTCCCCAAGATCCCCTTCAAGTAAATTGGTTACATCCTGTGCCAGTGCAAGGAGAGCATTCTTTAGATGTCACATCGTGGTGTTTCGATCACACAATGTGTTTTCATTGGATTCTTTTCTTTCATAGATGTAATATTCCTGAATATTGTTGATATTAGTATGTTGTGTTTTTTTCCTATTTGCTAAATAGTGTGTATGTTACCTTCATTTCTTCTGAACAAGCGAACTTTCTGATGGCATCTAAACACTTTAACCTCTACAACATCAGGGCTCTTATTTGGGGAGGAGGGGGTCACTCATAAGAGTGGTATTTCTAGAGGACTGCAATGACCTCACCCCACATGCTCAGCCTGCTTCCTCACCACTTACCCAAATACCCGATGACTTTGAGGCTAGATTCAGAAAAGACAGGGACCATATAAACAGAGTATGGCTGCTTCCTAGTACTTCCAAGGAAATACATCTCATCTCTTTTCTCTTGGTAGGGTTGTATCCCTGACTTTGGGTTAGCAGCTGGATGCCTAACCTAAGTACCACCAAGGCACCTCTGTAAATCTGACTGCCCTCTCCTGTCAATGCTGACTCATGGCGACTCCCTATTGGATTTCTGAGACTGTAATCCTTTTTTCTGGGGGGGAGGGGGGGGTCGGCAATCACTGCCCTCTAGTGGGAGTGGGAGGCCCAGCCTTGCCCTAGAGAGCTGCTGCTGGATTTGAATTGCCAAGCCAGTGGGCCGCAGTCCCACACTCAACCACTACACCACTGGGGCCCACACTCCAGCACTACACCACGGGGGCTTAGCCCGAGACTGTAACTCTTTACTGGAGTAGTGAACCCGGTCTTTCTCTTAATTGCTATATATTGAAAATATTAGCAACATTATTGCTTGGTTGCTGTTGTTCAGTTAGGTGCAGTAGAATCAGTCTCAATTCCTATTGACCCTATGTCTAATAGAATGAAATATTGTCCAGGCCTGTGGCATGCTCACAATGGTTATATTTGAACCCATTATTGCAGCTACTGTGTCAATCCAGTTCATGGAAGGCCTTCCTTTTATGTGCTGACTCTATTTTACTAAGCATGGGGGTTTTGTGAGTCTAAAATTTACTCTGTGACACCCCAAAGCAATTTTTTTTCTAGTGTGAATTCCTGAATACATATCCCCCCACCTCCTACTCTCTGCTGACCTTCTACTTCACTGAGCTCTGATAGAGTAGTGGATGACAGGGTGGGCTGCTAGCTGCAGCATCCATAGTTCAAATCTCCCAGCAGCTAGGGGAGAGACAAGCACTTGGCATTTTGTTCCCATAAAAGTAGACAGCCTCCATAACTCATAGGAACCGTTCTGCTCTGTCCCAACAGGGTCTTTATGGATCGGAACTCACTCCAACGCAGTGAATGAGCTTTTCTTTTCTTTTTTTGTTGTTTCTTTGTGGGCATCACTGCCTCTGGTGGTCGTGGGCGCTACCCAGTGCTGCTCCTGAGAGCCGCCGCTGGATTTGAACCGCCAAGCCCGCGGGCCGCAGTCCTCCACTCAACCACTTACGCCACCAGGGCTCAGCCGAATGAGCTTTTCTTAACAAGAATGTTCTTTTTCAGGGACTCGTCTCTTCTGATAACATAGCCAAAGTGTGTGAGACAAAGTCCCACCAGGTTATTAGCTTTCTTAGTTGTATATTAATGCTCCGTGAGTGGCATTAAAAAAAACCTTTTAGGTAGGTATAGTCAACTGAAAAAGAATGTCTTACTTATTTACCACTCCAGTTTGTTAAAGCACTTCTCGCATGTGATATAGAAGCTTTCAGCAGGGAACTGTTATTGCGCTCATCTAAATGCTGGAGTGAATCCACAGTTTAAAATGCTGACAGAGATAGTTTCATGTATTCTTCATTCTTTGTGACCAAGGTGACATATTTCCAATCACCAATGACTAAAAGAGTCTCATCAAGGGATTGAAGGGGTAAGAGAAACCTAGTATATTTAAAAGAAAAATCTAACATGTGAAATTCATATATGGATGTATTTAATGATCATTTCATTGTGGGCTCTTGCAGCTCTTGTGACAATTTCAGTCATAATTTATGTGTACATATGTCACCACCAACCTCTTTTCAAAACATTTTCTTTCTACTTGGATGGAATCGTTTTTATAAACTATTGAAAAAGGTGAATTTGACCTAAGAGACAGGTAACACTGCCTTTTTATTTCTGTTAGTTCCTCCTTGACTTTTTCTGCTGTTGAACTTCGGTGTAGTACAAACTTATTTACTACCAAAACAGGCACTTGATATTTATAACCATCACACACTAACTTTTATTCTGTTCTCCAGTGGTCTTAGGGTTCTATCAAATTATTTATTAAATCCAATTTTATTCAAATAATCTGCTATAACAATGGCTTATACATTAAATTTATCAAGAATTCTCCTGGGGAAGAAACTCTTTTTAGAAGATATACAGTTGGTTCTTTTCAGTAAATAATCAACAGGCACAATCCCATTTATACAACAGAAGGTGAACCCAGGCAGCTGTTTTCTGTTTAAATGCCTCCTGAGACAGCTAAAACTCAGTTTGTGTCCTAAAGAAGAAGAGTTTTGTTTTGTTTGAGGAAAAAGCTTCATTCTTTTGTTAGCAGTACTTAATATTCTGTTTTTTAAAGCAGTTTGCCTAGCACTGCTGTTTATGTATATGGTAAGTTGAAATTTCTTCAGGCTCAAGTTAATATGATACATAGTTTTCTACAGCCATATGCTAGTTTCTTTTTCATGATCTTACTTAGAGTCAAATTTGTGTATCTCACTGTAGTTTTCTGTATGGAATTATTTGATAATTTTGATGAAATCTAGTTTAAAAAAAAAGTAAGGAAGCAAAATATTGAACCATCCTAAAAAGGGTTTTAAGGCTGAGGATCAGTATTGGGGCAGAAATGAAGTACCAAAAACTATAGTTTAAAAGAGATGATTTAAAAAAAAACAAAAACCAAAAAAAACCAAAACAAAACAATAAACCAATGGGCTGAGCCCCGGTGGCGTAAGTGGTTGTGCGCGGGACTGCAGCCCACTGGTTCAATTCCAGCAGTGGGGCTGGGCCTCCTACTCCCACCACCAGAGAGCAGTGATGCCCCCCCCCACAAACACAACACAACACAACACAACACAACACAACACAACAAAACAAAAAAAAACAAAAGAGATGATTTTTAAACAAATTTATGCTAATTTTTTTCATCCTGAAATATGTCCATTGGGCCCAGTTATGTTCCATGCTTCCAGCAGGTGGAGATATATGGTCTCTGTCAAGGATGCTGTGTCCACAAAGGAAAATCTGAGACCACAAACATCAGAGACTTGAGAGGTGGACAGTGACAGTAAGCACGGGCCTCCCCCTTTTCTCTTTTCACCTCTCCCTTTGCTTTCAGTTTCAGTGATTTGTAAAAGCCCTCCGAGGACATATGCCCGAGAGGGAACATGTCCCTGTGGACAAGGTGGCCTTGCAGCTCTTGCCTCTGTTTAATGGGGCTGAAAAGGGGATTTTTAGAAAAATGGGGCCTAGCAAAAAGCAGACTCAGATATCAGCTTTAAAAATAGGAGGAAACATTGACTGAGGGTGAGACTTTAAAGTTCACTCTCTAGAGACCATGGCATTTTACTGAGATATAGTTTATGTCTCTGATGGTTCAAAAATCCCCTGCCATCTCTATTTATTCAACAGAAGTTATGGAGTGAGTATATAGACTGTTGAGAAACAAGCGTGCTTTAATCAATTTTCATCTATTAGACATAATTTTGGGGTATGTTTTAGACACTTGTTGGGGCCTTCAAGTATATAGCATTTATATTAAAGAAAAAGATAAGTGGCATAAATACTTTAAAAAAGATATATACGTGTACATAAGATGCAGCATGGCTTTTGCTTAAAGGACCTTTTTTTGAAGACAAGGCTGAGAGATAACATATTTTAAAACTTGAAATGTTTTAGCAGGATCCCACCCACTTCTTAGAAAACAGACATCCACCCAGAGGGAGGATGAGGAGTCTCCCTCAGAGGCAACAGAATTTATCAGCCAGCTGTTTTTGTGCCTTTAGGTTTTTTACCCTGTCTATTCCTGCCCATATAACTCTGTAAAGAGTAAGAGGGCCCCTCCGCCCCCTGTCTGGTTAATATAGTATTTTTATTTATTTTAATGAGGCTTTGTAAAGTTAGAGAGCTTACTTGGTTTTTGCCACATAGTTATTTTCAGTCTCCATGGAAACCTATTTCAAGAAAGGACTTCTAATTACTTTCCTATCATCCACCAGCATCCTCAGTCTGTTTTAGAGTCATGTTGCTTCCTTTTCTTTTCTTGCCTAAAACGGAGAGCATTTTGTCATGTTTTCGAGGTTCGAGGTTAACATTCTGAAACACGCCTGTGTTTTATTGCCAGTAAATGTTTTTACTCACTAGTGAAAAGTTTGTAAATAGGCCCTGTGGAAGGAAACAAAGAGATACTAAGTCCTCAGACTTTCCCGTCCCTCCGGCCTTCTGTCTCGAGTAAGCGGAGGGTGATCTCAGTCGGCTGGACAATAGCAGGGATTGCACACCCCTTGCCCCTCCGTCAGCCCGCCCGGCACAATAAGCGGTTTCCACTCAGAGGACACTAAGGGGAGTGCAGAATGGAGGCAAAAGCTTCGCGCTCCCCCCTCCCTCCACACACACCTTATCCAGCTCTTTATTCAGAATCAATACTGCGCATCTCCCTGAAGGCCAAGGTCGCTGCCGAAGGTCTTCTCTTTCCCTGACAGGCCATTTGGAGGGGCTCCCTGACCAGGCTCGGGCAGTGCAGGGGTGTCCACCAGACCCGATTGCGGGGAGGGCCACTGGGGGCACCTGCGGGGCTGCGGTTGACCCTTCCGCTCCGGGGCCACGGTGTCTGTTACCCAGAGATCTGAGAGCAGGGTGGACCGCATGGTTGACTGGGCAGCACCCACCGCTCTGCAGGAATGAGTGTTCTTCGAACCTCCCTGCGTGCTGCCAGCACGGGGAGCGGGCGGAGAGTAATGGCTAGCAAACCACGCATGGGCCAGTCTGCAGGAAGTCCCTCAGTCCATTATGGTAATGAAGGACTGCTGCGGGGCACCAAATGGCCAGGCGACTCTGGCAGGAGTTTTGGCGAAGAGAGCCAATCAGCCCCTTGGGCTCACGGGAAAGCAGTCCCCTGAGTTCTCATTTTCCTGGACCTCTCTGTGAACTCCGGCTCTGATTACCTGCGTAGCCATGCCCCTTTCGGGGAGACCGCTTCCCAGGTGCCTTGTCCTTTTCTTTCT